>UYYA01000939.1:0-27164 GCA_900624975.1 Angiostrongylus costaricensis | reverse complement strand
GTCAGAGTGCCAGTAGAAAAAACTTCACCGTGAGTACCGAGGAGACCAGAGCTAGTACGAGGAGCGCGGAGAGAGGAATTATCCTACGATTTTCGACACGGCGAGTGCAACGACGATAAAAAATTGAAGGTATGCGTACTACTTGATGGTGCTCCTAAAATAGTGCAACTCTCCACAGAGAAGCGCATTTGAGCATGCTGAGATTTCCAAACTCTTAATGAAGCATTAATGATTGTGCACTGTTATGAACGGAAATGATAATTACATTGATTACCGCTTACTGCAGGAAGGATTGCCCGTTGAAAAACCAGTTAGCATCCACGGGAAATCACTGTCACCAACAACCATCCTGTAAGAGCATCGACAGCAGAAGTTGGGCCATTCTAACGGTGCTCCGGCGAAGAAGATTCGACTCGAAACGACGACAAAGACAACAGCCACATCGGGAGTACGAGCGACTGTAGACAATCGACTCGGATCGACATCAGCTGTGAGGAAGGCGAAGACATTGAAACATTAATTGAATAAAACTTTTTATCAACTAGTGTTAACTTAACAATGAAAAATATAAATTATGTGGAATTTTTATCCACTTGCTCCCTCGTGGTGGAAAGCTGCAAATTCGTTTGTAAGGTGGCATTGTGTTTGTAAGTCTTAGTTAAGTTTGTGCACACTTCGCTAACCTGCTTGTTGTAAGCAGTCGCACAGGCTCTGAGTTTTAGACGCAAAATTCCTCTAAAATTCTTGTTGGAAAATTGATCGAAACTGCTGCACAGCTTGAGGAAGGAGGAATCTAACGTGGGAAACAGCTATGAACACTCAAAGTTGTAAACCTGATGCTAGTTTTACAGTACGCTTAGAGGAAGTTGCAATCGACGACGAGTATGTCGCATCATAGCTGCACGGCTTAATTTTGGAGGTCTCGTTCTAACGCTTTCAAGGAAACCAATTGACGGCGTGTTACTCCTTGTGGATCTCATCAGCTGGGGACATTTGAAAAAGACACAAGTAAAGGGAACACGGCCCATGAGCAGTTGTGGATCAACGAAGTTGAATCACTGCGTACATAATTACTGGTTTCCAAGACATAAGGTCTTTTGTCAGTCTATTTTTAGGTCTTCTTGCTCTAGGGAATACGATCCCTGGACTGCCAGAAACATGAAAAAACAGACATATGCCGTTTACGGATTCAAAAACTACTGGCATTGGCAAGATGGTTTGTAGTGTGTAGTGAGTTACTGATGGCAACTCGTATACGGTAGTAGTTGTTTGTTTATGTACCACAACCCATTCAGCTCTCTTCACTACATTTTGTGGCAGGCCCAGTCACATACGAGCAACTTTTCGTCTGCTCGCGCATGGTGTGGTGGTAAGCACGTTACCCCACGGAAAGGGTAGTAGAACATTCGTTCTCCACCGCATACACCTGCGGTCCGGAGTTTTGCAAAGATCTCTGTACCATTTTGCTTGGTTCACTCAATAGTTGTTTGTATAAAACGACGCTGCCGAGTTCAGTTGATTCTTTGGATTGACGCTCCACTCCAGAAAACGCAATTCGATACAATGGCCAAGCCCCATAACATGAGATTGATTGGCTGTGGGAAACCGGGTTGAGTGTGAAGACACCTGGATATGAAGAAGGTAAGGACTCCAAAACCTTTACCACAGCGAGGTTTTGAAAACAAGCTCGCGTAAACGTAATAATCTAAAGAGCTTACTGGTTATTCACGTGGAGATGAAATGAAAGTGGCTTTCCCAAAATTTTTAGCCAATATAAGTCCACTTTTCCACTGACGGCGAGGCTCTTGTGCTAATGCATAGATGATTGCTGCTACATTTCCCAGTGCGGTCACGTGGAGAGCCAGTATTCTTGAATATGGTAACTAGTTTTTCAACGAGACATGTTCTTTATAGTTAAGTTCTTTTATAAGAGATAAAAATTTAAAATCTTTGGATGTTTCATAGACTGAAATTTTATCAATTAAGATTCCTCCAATATACTGCCTTGTACTGGTTGGGATTTCCAAGATGTCGAACTACGATATGCAACGAAGGGCTTCCCTACATAGTATATTCCTCTCAGATTCAGAACACTACCGACATTTCCACCCGGAAGGGCATAAGGAGTAATTCGAACTAAATTTTTGAACAACATCTCTAACACTCAGAAGTTCATGAAAATAACGCTCAACAGTCTATAACAGTAATGATCTAAAACACTATGTAACCAGATTGTTCATTCCTCAAATTTGGCAAATTGATGCATTTGTTCGCAAGAGCTCCTTTCCAACTGGTAAAGGCCGACGATTACGGCAGTGAAGATCCAAGTACACCCTGGCACATCTATTCCAGAGTTCAAGGGCAAAGCGCTTGTCAATCAACGGTATTGGCGACGTGACCAGCAATCCTCTAGCAGCAGTGGAACTAACAGGCGAATCCAAGGACCTTATAGCACAACGATCAGAAAGAAGCAAATCAAATAAAGGAGGTGCTGTAATCCGCACATGTGAGGCTTGTCTATGTAAAAAACAAAGCGAAATGAAAAGTATTACAGAGCTTTATTGCCTTGCATAAAATAAGGATTTGATGGTATTCGAGCTGCAATGTACAGTGGGGAGATTGATTCCCTGGCAGGGTCTCCCAAGCTAAGAAGAAGTCCGGCATTTCCATCATAAAGCCTAGTTAAGAGTAGACCATTACCAGGATCTACCACCGTCCAGGTATTAAAGTCGCATGATGGCAAGTCTCCCTCTGATCCAAAAGAGCGACGACTGCCTGTGGTGGTGAAGTCCTGGGCCAGGCCTTGGTTAGGCTGACCTCAAGATTCCAGGAAACCACAATGGTTTAACCAGCAAATCTTTGAAAAATTGGAGATGATGCCGGGGCCTGCATAACCAATGAGGACAGGCCGTTCAATAATCAAGTATCAAGTAAGTAAGCGTAGGGACACCGTTAGAGGTGCACCACAAAACGCATAGGTTCGACACCGTCGCCTCTTCATAAATATGGAGCAGTGGACGAAGCTGCTGTGATGTGGTCTCGACAGTCATGTGATATCACAGAATTTTTGAAAACAATCTAAAAAGCAACGAACTTTAATAGTTGTGTTCAACACGAACATTTGTTAACACACTGGCGCAAGCAATGGTCTCTTGCATGTTGTTTCACGACTAAGAATGAAGAAAAGAAGACTTCTGAGCACGTTCTGTCAACTTCCCGACAAATTAGGGCATTTATTATTAACACTACGATCCACTTTCTGTTAACCTCGGCGCTGGATTACATAAATATGTCGTCCTGCCTTTTTCAGTAATCGCGAGGGTGTTATTCAGCACAAGTCTACTTCCGTGAGCACTGAACACATACAACACAACGGTAACTGACGATTCGGTAGTATCACCTTAGTAGAGCTTGTAGGGTACACTCACATGTAATTTACTGTCAAACACTTTGACAGCACAAGCAGAAAGACGAAAATTTGAACGATAATTACACGTTATAATGCTGAGATATTTGCAAAACTCCAGACCTCAGGTGCTTGCTGTGGGGAACGAACCCGGTATTGTCCTTTCCGGGAGTAACGCGTTCACCACCACACCATGCCGGTTCTTCGTTTCGCCTGTCTCTCAGCTAGTTCTATCGTTCTTTTGCCATCAGCAATCATTCGTCAACGGGATTGATCTGGGGAGCCCAATTCGGCATTGAACCCAGTTAAGCTGAGACTATATTTATAATCACAATCTTAAACATTTTATTCACTACCTATTCTGAGAGACAGGCGAAACGAAGGGCCCGCATGGAGTGGTGGTGAACGCGTCATTCCCCGGAAGGGACAACAGCGCGTTCGTTCTCCACCGCAAGCAACTGTGGTTCGGAGTTTTGCAAATATCTCAGCGTTATAATAGTTATATTTCGCAAAAATATTCGGCCGTAAAAAAGAATTGGCAGTGAATAAAATGGTTAAGATTGATAATTACACGATCAACGGCTTGTTGGAAACCCACCGCTTTTTTCACCTGTATTCCACCAAGAAAGAATAGCCGCTTAGAGTAGCATATAGTTGATGGCTGCACCGCCCCTCATCAAAAAGCAATTATGAGGTACGGAGCTATATCACGTGCTATCTCTGGGCTTTCTTCTCTGCTATTCATTTTTGGGTTTTCGGAATTTATCTAAAACGCCTGGAGAAGTTCACGCGTTGTTGCTCTGCAACACTGTGAGAGGATAGCGACTTTTTACATCAAAATCGTCTTCCTTATACTTTTCTATCCTATGCGTGTTTAGTGGAGCACTTTGTCTTGCTCTTCGTTTTCCATTTAAACGTTTTTCTATGCGTGTACCTGTCTGTTTCGCCAGTATATTCATTTCCGCAACTATTAAAAAAAGATCTAGTGTATCGTACCTGAACTCATGCAGTTACCGTCCCTGCCATAAGGGTTAATTACGCTGTTTTATGTTTCACATAGAAGGTCATATAGGCTGCTACGAACTAATTGACGACGTAGAGTAGCCGGTGGTATTTTAACTATCGCTACCTATTCCTCGAGGTCTGCCCTTCTTAATCATCGTTTTATCGCTACACTTATTTCATCGCTAATAAAGGACAAGATGAACGGGATTTTCTCTCGGCCAAATTGTTCGTTTTGAGGCATCGCTCTCCTTCGAAACTTATCTCGAGAGGTTACTATTTCGTAGCCATTTTAATGGCTATTTGCCGAGTCAAGTCACGCGATTCTTCCTTTAGCTCCTTACTTGTTCACACAATGGTGGCTGTTCGAGACATGCTTCTCACAAGCAGCCCTCTTTGTGTGTGAAGGGTGGGAAGAGAGGAAATGAACCAGGATGTTTTGCGATTTGGTTTTCGCTACCACTTTTTCATGCAACCGCTACTTGATAAGTTGATTTGAACATTAAGGAATGGAAGCCAGTGCACGTTCAATAATTTAAAACATTCGCCCATCTCCTCTTGCATAGAGAAGATAACAAAACGATCATCTATGTGCCTCCAGTAGAGTAGCGGCCGGAAGCTATCAGGCTAAACAAGGAACATCAAATAGAGATGAAAATCAACAAGCAGCGACATTATCACCATCTCCTTTCCCTAGAACGTTTTTCAGACAGCAGGAACCTAACGATGGAGTCCTTCAACGTTACCGCACTTTGCACCAGCGCATCGAATGACTCTGCAAAGCAAACCATCTTAGAACTTCTCGTTGAACACGAAGAAGGAATAAATATGCATGGCTTGTCTATTAAGCAACTTATGGCTCTCTTAAAGGAGTGCCTCAACTGCTCCATTTTCAGATGGTCTAGGAAATATTATGCGCAAATAAGGAGGTTCGCAAAGGGACAGCGACTGGCACCAAGTCTTGCGTTTATATCCAAAGTGGAAGTCCCAGTTCTCGGTCTCCGGCCGCTGCTTTACTGTAGATACATAGATTGTTGTTTTGTCATCTTGTATACGCAGGAGGAAATGCAAATGCTTTGAATTACTAAACGAGAAGTCTTAGTACATCAAGTTCACCCGGGAGAAACCGAAAGAGTAGTGGCTTCCTTTTCTTAACGTCCAAGTTAACTTATCAAAAAGCGGTTACATGAAAAAGTGATACCGAAAACCAAGTAACAAAAACATTCTGGTTTATTTCCCTTCTTCCAACCCTCCACACACAAAGATGGCACTTGTGAGAAGCACGTTTCGAACAGCCACCTCTGTGTGTACAACCAGGAAACTAAAAGAAGAATCGCGCGAGTTGGCTCGGCAAATAGCCATCTCCAATGGCTACGAAATAGTAACCCCATGAGATAAGTTTAGAAGGAGAACGACGTCCTAAAACAAACAGTTTGGCCGAAACAAAATGCCGTTTATGTGCATATGTCGGCAATAGAAGAAAAGATTGACTGGGAGAGAGGCGAAGAAAGCACCACGGTTGATATGGTGGACAGCACTTGAGTCCCACTAAAGGAAGTCACGTGTTGAAAGATCACCCGAAGTTTTCAGTTTTGCTTACATCTCAGTATTTTCGCGATTATTAATATTGGATTAAAAAAAATCAATGCAACATTTTAGAAGGGAGTCCTATATGAAGTGATTGTTTCGAGCCACACATGGAGAAGGTGGCAAATATTCGCTTCTTCACAGGTGTATTTAATGGCATGTGTCTGTCGTGGAAAACAATTAAAAACAAAGGAACCGATGTAGAATTACAAGTATTGGTGGGTATCTACGGCAGAAACATGCTTTGCAGAAACAAGCCAGTGTTAATAACTCGTTGGAATGGAGGTAGTCTAAAGAAAGATGCTCTCTTCGAGTTGCATGTTCCACGAAATCTGTGGCAGTGGGTTCTGTACTGATGATGTCGGTCCAGTGATGTTTTGTATAAGAAACACGAAAACACGAAGAAACAGCACAAAAAGCATCCGATACGAATGAAAGTGACTTTTCAAATGTAGGCGTGGTTCACTACTCCACCATCGAGGAGCACCTACACACACTCAGATAACGCAGGTGTATGAGTCAACGTACGCCTGTGTGAGTTGACAATTACAAACCACGTTAATGGATTCAAATCTATTTGCTATTACTGTTATTTTTGCAATGCACAAAGTTTCTGAATGACTTATTTGAAATCTGAATATTCTACTTTGCCGGTTTCAGAGAATAGCCGTCAATTCTGAAAAGTTTACTTCTCCACATCAGCAAGGTTTTTCTCTTTTGACTCTGCATTCTTCATCGTGAACTACTGTCGACTAACAAGTGGGAGGTCGAAGATGTCTGTTCAAGTTAGTTTGACCTGCTGTTCGAAATTCTGAACTAAAACCGTCTGAGATGGGCTATGGTTTGCCGCCTTAACTACAACGTTCAAGCGCTCGTGGCCTTAAGAGAACATCTTGAAGCGCGCTTGGCTGAAGTAAAAAAAAAGCGGCTATAATTTCTTAAAAAATAAATCACGCCTATCGGTTTTAAAACAGTAATAATCTTAACTCATTTGCTTATGGTGCAGCTCCAAGGGAAGCAGGAAATTCTCTACTGGTCCTTGTCGTTGGTCAGAATTTCAACCACGTTTCGTGCTGTTGAAATGCCAAATCTCTCGTTTTAAATTTAGATATGTTGTGAGGAATGAGTTTCTGTTGATCCTCACAATTTAACGAACAAGATCACGTCTTCGCCGTGCTTTAGGAGTAGACCGTTAAATGATTGCAACATGAGTAATAGTATAGACAGTGATAGAAAGAAGAACTATAGATGGTAATAGAAAAAGTCGACGTTGTTGCTCAGAGATCCAGGTCCTTTTTTAAGGGCACTTTTTGCATAAGTTCCAGCTAGGTTTTTTTCCGAAAGCTACCCAATTATATATCACTGTAAAGCACTTTTCTGTACAAATGGACTACACTATACATTCTGCTTCTGACAAATATTGTAGGTTGGAGTCTCAGTGGCCAAAACATTTAACAAATATGAAAAGTAAAGAATAAAGCTCTCGGCGTTGATCAGTCTCTGAGGGAAGCGCCAAGAATTCAACTTTATCACCAACAAATAAGCTCCGCTGTCTATTTTGGGATTGAAATTGACATGCAAGCTAACCATGATTTTACCAAGTCCTCATGTTCGGAGCTCAGTATGATATACATGGGTATCAAATGCTAAACGCAGCAAAAAAGGCCTCCTTCCCGTGTCGCGCAACCTTCGATACTGATACTAATACTTGTGATCTGTCCTCTACTGGTTACCACTTCTTTAAGCATTTTCACCACTTTCTGAGCGAAAAATCCTCCAGAAACGAAGCTGAGGTCGGAACTGCCTCCATGAACTTCATCGCGTGGAGAATTCTAGGGTTTTACGCAAAAGAAAACATGCTCCGTGCCCTCAAGAGTGTATACATTCTAATACGTTTAAACCCATAACCTTTTTCGAGTTGAAATGTATTAGTTGGAAAATACATATTAGAATCGGGTGTTAATTTCCGGAATGCTTGCATTTAAAATTTTTTCACCAGCAATTTTATTGAAAGTTTCTCATATTGTGATCGATTGAAGCACATTAACATGGGATAACGAATGCAAGATATCTATAAAATAAAAAATATTGTAAGGCTATTCCGTCCAGGCCATATAAATCAGTGACTGCAATTCATGTGGCGTGATCTTTAAAAAACATTGGGAATAAGTGCATTGGTTCCAATGCAATGTAATTGAAAAGTTCCCGTGGCTTATGAACCATAGTGCAACACAATGTTGAGAATTTTATCACGTTGCTTGAAAATTTTCAGAAGTATTATTGCAATAAAAGTAAAAGTGATGGCAACAGTTTTCAGTGCGCGTGTGAAGCGTAGTGGTCGGAGGCGTCTTGCAATACATATGGGATCGATCCCCGAGTTCCAGGCTCACCAAGCGTGATCCGTCTGGGATCGGTAAATTACTACCAGACTTGTCTGGGAGGATAGCAGCAGTGGCTCCATGCATCGGTAGCCCACCGCAAGTCATTGTAAAGGCCAGAATGCACTCAATCATCTCCAAATGATGCTTAATGAAGTCTAATGCATGGCGTACATCTCAAGGATTGACCAACGCCAAGAGCTGTATCCTTTTTTGAACAGTTTTCAGTGAATGCTCGCAAGAGCATGTTTCATGCAGTGTTCGACTGGTAACTAACTTCTGGTACTCATCGCATGGCTGCTGATAGCTAATATTCTTCGTGACACCGTCAGAAGGACAGAATTCTTGAGTACCAATAAAAATACCAGCTTTAGAATGCTTCATGCTGAGATCTGCATGCTTTTCATAAAATTGGTAACATCGTTCTGGGCTTGGGAAGTACAACAGTTAGCACTTGTAATTTTGACGGTCAGCGAACGTGTGAAAGAATAGTCCAGTGTGTTCTGCTTTTGTAAGGGCTCGCTTATCATCATTTTTTCTCCAAGGCTTTCGTGAAGAAATCTGGACGGCGTCCTTGGCTTGACATCCCTCAGAATTTCGATCGGTTGAGGCGCTTCTGCATGTGTTGTCTTTCTGAGGCATAACTTGTATGGCTTTTCTGGTTTTCAAAATTTTCGAGTGCATAATGGCGTTTTCCATCCTCACTTAGGTGAGTTCCGAACTCTCGATTCACTCTCTCACTTGCGTACTATGCGGTGTTCTCAAAATAACCATCTTAACAGTGCGTCTTAGAAGCAAGGTGATCTTCCATTGTGCATACGTAGCGACCTGGTTTCCCACATGGCAGAAAGTACTATATAGTCGAAAAGGTTGGCTCAGAGTTCCTTTTTCCCGCCATTAAATCTTCGATGGTCTTGAAAGCTGTTCAAGCTGTTCGCTTAATCTAGCTCAAGTGTGTAGCTCAACTGTTCATCGTCTCGTTTTCCTAAGCAAAATAGACTAAGCTAAAGCATTCAGAGTTTTTTGTTTCGTTAAGTTTAAATAGTTAGTTTGCTAAGGCATCATGAGCAAATTCGTTTCTTGCAAATGTCGTTTTCGAGAGATTTAGGCTATGACCAAACTTTCCATAAGTGTTATTAAAGTTGGCTAACATTCGCTCAAATTAGCTTGTGCGAGGTGTTACAAAAATAACTAGTAAACAGAGCAAAGGTTGTATTTTACTTACCATTGACATCCACTGCCGTTATATTCCATTCCAGTTTACCCCTTTGGCTTTCGAATGCGAGTGTAGGCAACTTTGGCGAGATGCTATCGCGTTGTGGAACTCCTTGTGCTACATCGACGTCAATATCTTTATAGAATGATGATGTCTTAGCCGTTAAATTCTTATATAGCTCACGAAGAATTTTTATTTACTCAATAGGAATCCTGTTGTCCAGTGGTTCATTTACTGTATACATCCGACCTGAATCAAAAGTTTTCTTTGAATGAGCAAAATTGAGACTGAGCGGTCTCTTGTACTTTCGCGGAATATCAGTGAGTTGTTTTATAATACAGGTGCAGTCTTCCACGACAAATCTTCTTTGAAAGCCTACTTAGTCGTATGCCAGTCTCTAGGGAGGTCTGGCATCAATTGCCGACACCCGAAGGACTGAAGGCTTGTGGGCCAGGGGCGCCAGATCTAACCCATATGCAGTTGCCCCATAACAATTTGAAACCAGAAAGCATTGGTTAATAACGGTTAAAGATTTAACTTTATTTGCCGTTCATTAAAAAAGGACAGACCCTTCTATTAGGCGTTGATAATTTATAGTAACTATAAAACGTACGAAGCTTACAGCTTCAAATACTTGTAATTAAACTTTGCTCTATCAAACTGTATAAAAATGATCAGTTTCATGAGAGGTGACATTTATTTTGAACTCATTAAATGCTGAAACCCGCCTTGAAAATCCACTTTTAACGGTGCCAAACAAGAGAACCTGTGTCTAGTTGGAAAAGATTTATAAATTCCGACAGTTTTTATTTCACTTCATAAGCTAAGAGACAGGAGAAACGAAGGATTAGCATGGTGTGGTGTTGAACGCAGTCCGGAGTTTTGCAAATGTCTCAGCTTCTTGTGGTTGTTTAACAAATAATACCCTGCCATGAAAAGCTGTTAAAGGCAGTAAATAAAAAGCCAACAGTGTCAGTTCATGAGGTCTACTGTGAATCAATATATGCCTGTTATAGTTGGTATATACCTTCTAGTATATGTGAATTGGAAGTAAGTAAAGATCGATCAATTTTTTTATATAATGCAACATCACGCGCACTTTGAGGATCCCAGCACTGATTTCACTCGATTCGTTTCCATTGCATTCATGGTCCACAATGGTCCTCGAACAGGTGGCGTGTTGTTTCGGCTGTTGCTTGATGATTTCGTCCGCTTTAATGAATGTCGTAGAATGCTGGTTGAGTAGGTTCTTGTTTAAATCTTGGAGATAGCCACACTAAGGTGCTTCGACGTAGATTGGAGGATAATAGTATTGGTGAGAGGGTCCAACTAACAACTTTGCTACCTGGTCGATAATATCATTAACCACCAGGTTACACATTTCCATCCATGATCGATCAATGGGTGCAAGAACTGGCAGTGTCAATGAATTACTTACTTGGATACTTGGACAACCTACTAGGGTGGGCTCCAGGAGAATTTTCATTCGTATTTCTCTCGCACAGTCGTCGTCCATGGTGGTGATCTGCTTCGAATACGATGACATCCAGTGGAACATTTCGAATTCCTGGAAGCGTTTTCTTTTGCGAATACGGACGGTTAAGGCTAGCCACAAACACGCTCATCCTTCGTTCGGATGATCCTCTAAGGCAATGTTTGCATTCTCTTGGAGTCAACTGTCAACTGTTTTTCTCATTATGCGACCAGTGCGCATGCGCCTCACTACCAATATATATTTATCTGGGTCCAAGAGATAGGATCGATTTCGTGTATTTGAGCTTCGCATTAAGGTTAGGCGTTACGAGTATCGGTTAAACTTCAGAAGACATCGTTGAAGTGCTCTGCGGCTTGTGCTGAGAGTTCTTGACATAATTATCGTATCACCAAACGTCTCCGCGAGCTTTTGAAAGCTGCTCACTGAAAAAGGAAAGTGAAGAGTCTTTGGTCCATCAGTTAGCTTACAACTTGCTTTAGACGTCTGAATGTGGTTCTTGCTGCTTCCCTTCTTCCGTAGAATCGAGAGCAAGAATATGTCTTGACAACTGTTCCGAAAAACAAAGCTGTTTACAATCCCATTCGCCACCGTATGTTCAGTAAGCACTCTGAACCACCCCGAAGAAATCTGGTTGATGGCCTTATCATCACCTTAACACGGCAAAAACGTTGCCCCAATTGTTGACTCCCACAGTTCAAACAGAGGCACTTCAGCGCTCCACCACCTGTCACATTGTCACCTCCTTCAATAGCAAGACTATCCCAAGGCGAAATTATTTCATTTAAAAGAGGTTTTTTTTCATAAACTGTTCAATATAAAAAAAACAAGCAAATGACGACCTATCGATAGAACAACTGAAAAGACCGACTTTCTTTAAACTCTGGCATAAATGGTTGGTGTATTTATTTGTATGTTCTTATAAATAGTTGAGCTGATGCGAAGTTGGTACAGGTCTTCGTTGCTGTTGTTGGTGTTGCCGCTGTTGCTGTCGTTGTTGTTGGTGTTGTTGGTCGATGCCAACCTCGCATCACCTCAACAAGATTGGTTTATAAGATCACCTAAATAAATATACCGACTGAACGGGAAATGAGCGGTTAACACCTCTGTAAACCAATCCGCAGGAGTGACAGCATATCGTTTAACGGGATTGTAAGTGCGTATTGGCTGTTGTGGTTGGCTTAGTCGCAGCCATGCGCGCTGATTTCAATACCGAAACTGGCGGACTCTACGGCATATACGTGTTGATTTCGATACACACTGGATGCCTCCTCTGAACGACTCCTTTGCATCATACGCCCGCCACACAAAATCTAACGCGTTGGCTAAAATGATCGTGCCGACCGCCTGAAACTCGTTGTACAATATTTCAGCTGTGCTAAAATGGTTCGCTTCTGCTTTCTCAGTTATGATTCGTATTAGAGGCGATAATGTAGAAGGTGTTGTCCTACTCATTCTAAAATTAACCACTGAACTTTCAAAAACTGTTCCGTTAGAGCCACTAGTTTTCGTTGGTGGCGTTGTAATTGTTAGCTATTTGAAAGAGATTAATTATAAACGACATTACTAGAAAGGGATTTGTATGAAATCCATGAAACGTCATATACACACAAACTGTCCTGCCGGTTGATCCAGTTGTCAAAGACGTATTCAAATCGCGAAAGAACCGGTATGATTGCGAAGAACGTGACAGCGATTGGTAGGTGATAACTGTCAGGTGGTAGAGGTAAAGACAGTAGCGCCTTATTCAAGAGGGTTAGAAGAAGAGCACGGGCTGCCACCTTATTTTTTGCGAAAACTAGCAAAACTGCATGGAATATACGGAGAAATGTCATAAATGGGAGCGGTCCGTGCCGTTTATCGTAAAACGTCGTTGAACCTGTTTGTTAACTGTGACCTTAAGGCGGAAAATTAGCGGTAATAAATGGAGTACGCGTGGGTGAGAGTTCACTAGGTAAACGTTGTCTTTGATGCGAAGTAAAGTGCATGTGAATGCTCCAACCATTACTGTTACTGTGTTGATGATACCTACGCCCTATTGATATTGTTAAACCTCGTCCACATCGAAAACTGGTATTGTAAGCCTGGGGGTAGCCAGTTAGTTATTTTTCATTCATGCGTTATTCGTCCAACTAAATTTTCCAAAGTGCAGCCAACGCATTTATCACGAGAGTTGCAGATCTCATGAATAGGCTTAATGAAAAGATAAAAACGTGTTTGGTAAGTCGCCATTCAATTCCACAACAAATTATACACGAAATTCGTATATAATGCTGAGATATTTGCGAAACTCCGGACCGCAGGTGTATGCGGTGGGGAACAAACGCACGCTATTGTCCTTTCCGGGGAGTAGCGCACTTCACCACCACACTATCTGGGTCCTTCGTATTGTCTGTCTCTCAGCTAGTTTTAGTTCCAACATACCCTGCCATTAAAAAAAAAAGGCAGTAAATAAAAGGCTTAAGATTGTGATTATAACTAAGCCTCAGTTTTACTGGGTTCAATGCCGATTTGGACTCCCCAGATCAATCCCGCTGACGGGTGATTGCTGATGGCAAAAGATCAATAGAACTAGCTGAGAGACAGGCAAAACGAAGGACCTGGATGGTGTGGTGGTGAAGTGCGCTACTCTCCGGAAAGGACAATAGCGCGCGTTTGTTCCCCACCGCATGCACCTGCGGTCCGGAGTTTCGCAAATATCTCAGCATTATATACGAGTTATCTTTCGCAACATACCCTGCCATTAAAAAGAAAAAGGCAATAAATAAAAGGATTAGGATTGTATACGAATTTCTCCCTTTTCTCTAGAAGGTCACCTTGATGAAGCGCTGAATTTTCTAACAGAGCCAAAGCGGCAATGAACCACTTGGGTTCGCCAAACGACTACAGACTCCTTTCTATCAAGGAATTCAGTGGTGGTCATCAGGTGGTAATCCAGATGGCCGATTAAGCTGGTCAGAACGTCTAGCATTGGGATATTTTGCTATGGATCGAACCGCACAATCTGTAATGGCTTTCTAGTGCAAAACTTGCTCTGCGTTTTTTCCTCCGGTTTCTTCCTTAACTTTTTCATCTGACTAAAGTGTCTTAAAAATCTTCGGTTATCATATGAGGAATGAAAGAGTTCCGAATCCCTTTCGTGCATCACTGTAAACGAAAATGCATCAAATAAAAACTCTTAGGAAAGCTCGTAAGTAGCGGAGATGCAGTTTTGTAAGTTTCTTAATTTATCTATTTTTGATCTACCATCGGGTTTTTCTTCAAATTTTGAAAACGCTCTGGAAACCGTTGCTATAGAAATGCCGCATTTTTCGTAATAAAACTGCCCTTTTTTTAGCCATTAAGGCCATCAAGTTGTTAGGCAAGATGGCCTCATAGGAACGGTTATATCACTAGCAGTTTGCTTTCATGTGAATTGAGTGGTTTGCGAGCTAAACTCCAAAGCACAGTTGCCAGCTTCTGGATGCATAAGTGGTACATGGAGGCTGCACTCACACAGCTGTACAGAGAGGTGACTATGGTTGCTATAAAGACCAATTTACGGCTAACTCGTTAAATCGCTACAGCTCATAGGTAAAGATTAGCAAGCGTTCTCGTCTATAGATAATAGCTATTGCAAACTGTGACGTAACCGAGATTCTACGGATTAAATAATTCGTGCGCATGAACATCACCAAATATGATAATCGGGAAGTCTTTTAAACTTTGCCTTTGAAATACAACTGTTCACAAAGTGAATTTCTTCTAAGAGATAGTGATGTACATTATTTCATTGATAAGCCAACATAGCATTGCTACTAAGGAAATTCTCAGATAACGCTTCGACGCCTTTGTAGTCCTAAGAGAAAAGGATCTGAGTAGATGGTCTACAATGGTTCATCTTCTCGATGCCGTGTCTTTGTTGTCGTATCGAGTGGAATCTTCTTCCGTAGACCATTGCTCGAGTGAGGCACCCTCACTCGGCAACGCTCTTTTATATAGGATGGCTGTTGTTTATACGGCTATCCGTTAGCAGTAACTAGCTTTTCAACAGGTAATGAACCTTTAAGCGGTTGGTATTACACACAAGCGAATAAAAGATGAAAGATGAAACGAAACAGAATGGAAGATAGAAAGTACAAAGTGTTTTGGCGTTGATTAATCGTTGAGAAATATCGTACACTTTCGATTCGACTAACCATCGTAAAGTCAATTAAAATCATGTATGGCCTTCACAGTAAGTAATTTTAGAAAGCAACTGATTCATTAACTCAGTCTTTTTATCCACCAGATCAGTTCTGGTACCAAACTGCCAACATTGAAGAAAGGAGGGCTCGACTTGCCCAAAACATGGAGTCGAACCAACGACCATGTGTGCACTTCAGGGCATTTTTAATTGGTGCGATGCACACGCGTTTTTCTTTCATTATAAGCTGGATTCATTCTCAGAACACCACTACTTTTTTTCTACTTCTGTTCAACAAACGCGAGGTGTTATTATTCCTTATTCACCAATAAGCTGATGTTTCAGCGGATTTCGCCTTCCTCAGAGCCTGGAAAGGTCAAGTTGATAGCAATCTATTCGGCCAGACACCTCCATAACCAAACAAAGAAACTCTAAACCAAGATTTCAATCACATTGAACACAGCTCAGCACACTCACCGCTTTCTATAGGTCCACTGAGTATGTCGTGTGAAGACTAACCGCACAGAATTCACATGTAAGCGTAATGCGCCTCCCGTCGGAATAACAGGTTTATACACTGTCCAATATCACTCGTGATAATGAGGTATCCTTTCCTGCGGTTCATTTTCGGATTCCTGGAATTAACCCAGAACGCCTCGAGAGTTTTGCGCGCTTATGTTCTCGATTCTTGTGCGAGGATCGTGACACGTACTTCAAAGTTCTCCCCGCTATGTCTCTGGGTCCTATGCGTGCTTAGTGGTGTACTTGGTTTACGTCTGCCTACTAGGTGTTCTTTAATGCGATACAGAGGGGTTTGCCCGTTCGCCAATGTATTCGTCTCCGCACGCCTTACAGGAGATCAGGTAAACTATACCCGAGTTCATGCAATCACCGTATCTACCACAGGAGCAAATTATGCAATTTTGAGTTGCACATAGACGGTCATATAGGCGGTTACGTACTAGCTGGCGCTTAAGATTACTCGGTGGTATTTCAACTACGCTTACCGAATTCTCTAAGCCCGCCTTTCTCAAGCAGCGTTTTATAGCCGCACTTACATCATTTGAGATGAAGGGTAGGATAAACGGGACCTTTCTATCGCTAGAGTTGTTGTTTGGTCGTTGAGGGGAATTATTCAATCATTGCGAGGTTAATAGAAAGTCGGACGTGGGAGTTACCACTACTTTCCTCAGGCACTCATTACCCTCTATGTCTCTTCAAACGGTACAACTACTAAGAATATCTAGTAAAAAGTCTTAGACCTATCTTATGTGCTACGGCTAGTTGTATTGTCTTGTCATTTCATTTCGACTCCAAGTGAAGGTATCACCTATAAAAGCCGTAAAATAGGAGCTTATACCGATTTGGACATCACATAAGGATGGAAAAAGAAGCTGACAAACACTAGAAAACAAGCGTTCTCAATTTCTTCATAAAACCAAAAAAACTTAAACCTCTGCTACAGTGCGCTTGAAAATCACACACGTAGGAGCTCGCATTCTTTTTTGTTTTTTAACACTACAAGCGACACTTCTGCCATGAGAGCAGAGAAACTCTCCATGAACATAGCCAACCCGCTCACGGATGAGCTTGGCTAGTTATTAGATTGTTCAGAAATAAATGAGCGTTCTTAACTACACTATTTAAAATTTCATAACTTGCTTAAAACAACTTTGTTAACCAAAATCGAAAACGTTTGCCAAATAAGGCAAAGCTTCGCAACCTAACTCGTTCAACTTCTGCAGCGTTGGTTTCGCAATCTGAGACCGGGAGTTGTTGTGGAGAAGGATTGGTCTTTTTCTGTAGACTAATACCGGTCGTTGTTGTTAGAAATTACGGTGGATCTCGTCGACTTGCTGGCAACGCTTCTCTACTGTAATCTTTTCCCCCGAATTCAAAAACCCGCGATGAATCAACACGGCTGCAAACTACCAAACAGTCACCATACCTTTTTCTGATGCAATTTCGGCTTTAAGATGCGCTCTGGAGCCCGGTGGCAATTCAACTATTGAGCTGAACATCGGTGGCTGTTGCACAGAATCCATTCCTCGTCACATATCACAATTTAATCAAGAAAAGGGTCGTTTGTGCAGAATAAGAGCAGACGACGCTTCAAAACGGCGATTTCACATCCACTTGTCGAGTTTTTTATCTTTCCTATGCATTCAAGTGGGTGGAAATTGTCCCAGTGGTTACGCCAAGCTGTTCTGCAAGCTCTCGAACATCGCGTGTTTACATCCACTAGTGCTTCTAGTTCGTCGTCGTCAAGTTCATTGGGACGAACGCGGCCTTAACTTAACTTCGAGGTCCAAATCTTCAGATCGGTACTTCCGGAACCATGTTCGCACTGTTGATTCACCAACACTACCTTTACTCCAAATTACATTAATATTTCCAGTCGTCTCTGCTGCGCTGCGACAGAGTTTGAAGTCATAAAGGAAAACTGGACGGGAACTCGCTTTTGACACCTAAGC
Organism: Angiostrongylus costaricensis; assembly: GCA_900624975.1. Lineage (NCBI taxonomy): Eukaryota > Metazoa > Nematoda > Chromadorea > Rhabditida > Metastrongylidae > Angiostrongylus > Angiostrongylus costaricensis. The sequence continues at coordinate 9,444 of UYYA01000939.1, read as the reverse complement.
TCAAAATTGGTAAGAGAGAAAATTTAATTTTTGACGAAATATGAAATCATTTTAGGAGAACATAAAATCAGCTTTTTAACAATATACATTATAGCAAGACAAAAAAATTTTCTGTTGGGAAAAATTACATGAAATCTATGGAGAAACGCCCATTTACTTCTGAACAATCAATAATTATTGGTGTTCCGCGAAGGAAAACAGAGAATAACACCTCATGAAAAAGATGAGATGTATTCGCGTGCCATTTCGATGACAGCAGTCCACCATGCAGCTCTAACCTATGGCAAGTGCCAATGGAAAGTTTATTAGTGCTCGATCGAGCCGCTTGATATTAATCAGAGCGGTAGTTACATGTGATTGACGGTTTAAATTGTGTATAACGTAAACTAGGACTACGCCGATAGGATTGCAGATGAAGCAATGGCGCTCATTTAAAATTTGCAAATTTCCTTCTTCAGTATGGTCAGAGCCACAAAGGACGTTGTTGGTATAGGAAGCTGATAAGTCACCTGAAACTAAAGAGAATAGGGATTGCTTGAATAAGTGAATGAATGAAAGAATGTATGAATGAATAAATGAACGGATGAATGAATGAATGAATGAACAAATGAGTGAATGAATGAATGATTGAATGGATCAATGAATGAATGAATGAACGAATGAGTGAACGAAAAATTGCGTCGATGTTCGCTAAATCGATGTAGTAGAGGTTGTTCTGATTGGTGTAGGCGACAAATAGCACGTAGACCTGAATTTCAGGTCTCGCATAATGAACCGATGAAGAGCAACGGTAATGAATAGTAACACAGAAAGGACTTCTATGCTCACTATAGGATTTCGGTTTTTGTTTTTCACAACGTTACATGCGAAGTCTGCATAGAAATGAAATCTTTTTCCTAGATGCGTTACGCAACCATGGAGTGAACTACTTCGATACCAAACGCATAAGCAAATCCACTTCGTTACTCCGCCACTTTCATGAAGAGGCGTTGGTGCGCATGCGGAAAGTTTTAGGGCTCTATGAAAAACACACGCGTCGTAGGTAGGAAAGACCTATTCTTTAAAGGTCCAGTTGTTGCCATGCGAAGAAGTTGAAAGTACGGTTGTTGTATACTGATGAAGCAAGTAAAGCGCAGGAAAATGAAATCATGTATAACATTAGTGACAGACTTGGTAGGAAAACTGGAATGAATGTATAGTTTAAGACAGTTTTGCTGGGATGAAACGTTCGTGAAAGTTACGAAATTACAAAATTATGGGTGGCTACTTCACATTCTGGTTGCCACTCAGGAATATTCATTTGCAGAATATGTTTTCAAGAGACCAGTGATCTATCGGATGTTAGTAGCAACGATGTGAACTACTCAAATAACTGATAAAGGGATTAAGAAGTAGCGACAAAGATAGATTTACTACAGGCAGTAGTTGCTTTTAAGATTAATAGCAGGCATGTTGTGTTGGCTTATTGCTGGCTCTAATTAAAAACGGCACACCAGTGTGTTGAATCATTAGTAAAAGCATCCAGAAGTAATCCACAGAATAAAACTGCAGCTGAATTTACAATGTTCGTCGTTCATGAAACTTTCTAATAAACGGGAAAGAGTTAAGCAGAGAAAAGAGCTGATCCACCTCAGAAGCTGGATGCTCACGAGTGAGAACGAACAGGGGAAGAAAAATCGACAGCATTTCAGAGAGGGGGAGAGCGACTAAGTGCTAGCACAGCGCAACGGTTCAGCTGATTTAGCTGCTGCCTTGAAAGAGTCAGCGATATACCAAGATACTTATAATGAAGATGAGGGACTCATTAATGCGTTTGCGTTAAAATGAAGCGTCACACTTAACTAGCATTCGACATTTCAATAAGAAAGGAGGTTAACAAACGGTCGAATCAGACCCAATAGGGCAACTTCTTTATTAGACGGACTTACTCGACAAGGAGAAGAACGGAAGAAGTGCTGCGATGCAAAAAACATGTGAAGACGTCTAGGTACTTTTTTACGCTCGACATAATTTTTGCTTTTAGTCTTCATGTAGCTAATTCCAGCGAAATTTTTTTGATATTGTTGCGTCCAACCAGGTTTGTTGGCAACCATGTGGAAAAAAGCTAAGTAACACAAACGTCGATTCATGATCATCACGAAGGCGTGTTGTTGAATCGAAGGTTCGTCTGGAGCAGGAAATGTGCTGTCACTAGATGAACTAAATTCATACTAGGAAACAATCTATTGTGATCAAGTGTCTGAACTTCTTAAGACACTAGAAGTTCGATGCTGTCCTACATTTCATCGATCCTCGATACTTGTACCAAAAAAGGGCGCAAAATTGAAGAAGTAACTGTAGAACCTGTGAGTGGATAAACAGATTTTTAAGTAGCCAAATTGTTCTGTTCAAAGCCCTTGTAATCTGTGGGCGAAGATTTCAAGTAGCCTCTTTGCTTTGTCTTTGCTGTCTGAAAAGCCATCGAAATGATAACGAGCGTTGATATTTGCTTTCTCAAGGAACACTCAGTAATACGGTCACAATGGGATTGTAGTCCGCTTTCCAACGAAACAGCCTCAGGCACAGAACGTATAACTCTGAACACTACGCAGTTCTTGCTAGTCTTTGAATTCCGAATTTTAAAGTTTTCGGTCTAAACATAAGCTGAAATTATTCATTGCATTGCAAATCCTTCATAATTCCAATTTGTTTGCTTGAGCCTTGGTTTTAAAACAACTGGATACAAACAAAGGGTGAAATGTAAACACCTATGAGAAAGATTTTATTAAAATCCTTCCTATTGAAAGCAATTGAAATCTCTTCCAACTTGTCCAGGTGAAGAACTATGTAAGAAAAATTACAGGATCAGTCCAGAAAGTAGTCAAAAACATTCCTCGTGGTGAACACAGGAGCCACATGTCGAGATTTCGAATGCCTCAGAAGTGACGAATCCTGAGTTATTACCGAACAAAAAACAGTTCGACTGAAAGTTAAGAGATTTTTCACGACACGAAATAAAAGAAATGAGTTGTAAAAAAGCTTAGTCGTGGAGATGGGTAATATGTAAGGAAAGCAGGGATAATTATAGTGAGGGCTGTGAGTAAAAGAATGAGTGGAAATGAAATCTGTGAGTGGATTTCCTGATAAAGCACAATCAAATGGATGATAAACGTTGCAAAAACATCTAATCGTAAGATATATAAAGCTTAAAAAGCGGTGAGCTTCATTTCGAATTTGATATATTTCGAGCGTAGTGTCTTCTCTACCTAATGAGCGTGAGTTTGTAAACTCTTTCTGATAAACGCATACGCAATAATATACGGTTCTCAGACGGAGTGCGGTTTTTTACTGTATGTGGAGCACCACTACGGAAGTATTAACGGCATTAGGTCTCCAGCGCGCGAAATCCTGTGCGAAAGGACTAGACCGGCATGGGAGAAACTTACGGCATACGAGAAGCAGGTGCCTCAATACTCCTCTGGAAAGCTTAAATGTGTTCGTATGAAGATTTCGGTTTTAGATCTGGACCAACAGAGCAGTAGAGCTTGCACGGTTGGATCCGCGACGACGATATTTCGACGTCTCCAAAGATATCACAAGCAACGGCGATTATATGTAAGCGTGTCATTGTTTTGAAGGAGATAGGTTTGTTTTATCCAATTCCCTTTTCGGCGATTGACTGCTAAGAAACGACGCCTAACGGACAGCTGTACGGGTCTCGCTGAGGGTGATTTATCGGTGGATTTTTATTTCACATCAATAAATGGGTGCTCTACAATACAAGCGTGGTCGTTGGTTCGACTCTACGCCTCGGGCACAAGAAGCTTTCGATTTCTATGGTTTTGGTTAATTAGTATCGAACTTGCCTGATATGATAGAATCGCGGCTCTGATGCATAGGTAGCTCAGCGCAAGCCACTGCGTTGGTCAGAAATGTATTCAATAACCTCTCACATTGCTTACCGAAATTGAATGTGTGGCGCCTGCCTCTGCGATTGCTTAACGTTTGACGATTTCTCCTTTCATCCCTTATCAATGCATCAATGGCTTGCCTCAACATATCCATTAGAGCTCCGTAATTCTCCCACTCGCTCCATCGTCCTGCTAGCGCCATCTATGCAGTTGTTTGCGTTCGTGCGTGCGTTTATGGTCAATGTAGCTTTCCCTAAGCTCCGAGGCAGAGGCGCTAAGGTGTCACAGGTTTTCGAAATTGCTGCGTTGTGACCAGGATGGGACGACAGCAACACTTGCGTTTAATCTACTAACCAAGCGATGGACCGATGGAGGAAACAGATCGGATACTTTGCACCGATGAATAATCAATATTCATATAAAATAATGTGATTCGCAAGACTCAAGTCTTGAATTTCCAGTTTCAGTTCACGTCGCCGTCGTAAAGCCGAGCAACGAACTGAGGGTTTTCGTCGTCGTCCTACCTTTCCAACCCAGGATGTCCTAGATGAGGACGAATTTTTCACTGTTGGACAGCCTGTCACTACGTTAAAAGGAGGTGCCGGTCGTTTTCTTGTTTGATTCTTACTTCCAGCTAATCCATTAATCGCGATCCTCTTTGTGCATTTAGTTCTGCGAAGCATAATAAAATGAATTGAACATATCCGATTTAGGAAAAACTGAAACTTCATGCTAACTCCGCGACAAAGTATAAGAAAGGGGTTTGCAAAACTCACACTCAAGGCCAGATTCAAACCAGCAAAGACCTTTTCCTGTAGTTTAATGCACCACTTAGGCCCTCTTTGCCTTTCTCTCAGCCAGCTTTTCACAATAACGGCGCCATCAGTAATCACCCTTGAACGATAATGAGCTAGGGAGCACAAATCGGGGGGATGGACCCAGTTAAGCTGAAGCTGCTGTCGAAACCACTATGTTCAATTTCTCATTTACTGCCAAATACTTCCTCAATTTTTTTATACAAAGAAGGTATAGACGAGACAATTTATCGAATACCTTTCAGGAGACAACTTTCTTGACCAAATGTTCGCAGAAAAGTTCAAAGCTGATCGTCAAATGGTTCGCCAGTCGATTATAAATCAAACTAATGGATGTATTGACAAGATCAAGGTAAACGTTGATGAAATGAGTGCATTCCGGAATTATACCTTTGCCAAAACATGGTTTTCACTGGAACGTTCAATGAAGCTCCTTCTACTTATCTGAATATTTTTGCTATAACCCAATCTGAGTTTCAAGTGGTTCGTAGTGTCACATAATCGCTTCTTTTGAAAAGCACTGATCAATTTTAGGAAGTGCGTTTTCTCATAGCTGCGGTACAAACGTTCGGCAATCTGGATGGAATGTGCTTGATGGCTGAGTATGCAATGAACGAGTTCAATCTAAGAGATGGAGTTATTGATAGGGTGCGAAAATCGGACGAATTTGATTTGACTTAGGAAGATGGCAATGGTGTCTGACGAACACTGCTATGACTGGTGAAAGAAAAAGCATGGAAAACTCTTTTTCCAAAGCAATTGCCATCAGAACACAGCTTCACACGTGTGCTTCCATGATGGTAAAGAATGGACGGATACTTGCCTGCCTTTTAAGCTTATTTCTGAAAGCAGTTCAAAACAATCTCATAATGACGATAGCAGGCATGGAACACATGGCACTTAGGCATATATTCATACAATGAAGACTCGATCCAGGCTGTTGAATAAATTGGTCCTCCCACTACTTGTCGCTCCCGAAGTAAAGTCTCTATTTTTGACGGCATCTCGCTTGATGTTGCTTCCACGAGCACCACAGGCAAATGACGATAAATATTTTGGGATTAGCAATTGCGATGAGAGACCCTTCACTGCATAGCCAACGCTTCCTACTTGGTAGCTAAACTACGAAAGAAAATATGCTGATTAAAAACTTTCTCATTGCTTTCAGTGAGCAAACCGTGGGACTCTTCAGCGTATCCTTCGTTCACACGTGACAAATGAGCCGGGTTGCGTTTCATTATTTACCTGCTTCCTTGGGTGGCCAGTCTTCAGTGATTGTGCGCGTCTCAGCATAGCTTCCGTTTTCTTTCAAAGTCTCTCTGGTTTAGCCATTGTGGTCCCTTGGAGTCCTGACTCTCCGCTGCACATTGCTTCCCGACACCCATTAACACCTCTCAGCCACGAAAAGACGGTAAACCGTTGGCAGGGTTTCTTTATTCAAGGTACACATAGTCAGAAACGCAAATAAAGGCGGTAGTGTAATCATTTTGACTCATTGTAGGCATAGACCTTTCGCTCATGGTTGCTCGATTTTCTCATATCGTTCTACATAGTTGTCATTTCTAAAATAACACCCAGAAAACACGATAGGTAGACGCTCTTTCCGTCAACGACCGTTGGAAAATAAGTCCTAAAATGAATTCCATTGAGAAATCACAATGATGATTCAAAAATTCGGGGTTCTAACAAATAAATTCAACTAAAATATTGTTGACAACTTGGTAATAAGTGGACCGCACATTAACGTAAATTCTGAGTTTACCGTTGCGTTTCGTCATATTACAAGAAGCACAGATTTTCCCAAACGACACACATATGACCATAGTGCTGCCAAGGAAATCGCAAATCTTTCCGCTCTAGCATTTAGTAGAAAACTTGCCTGGTGGTGTCAATTACTGCGATTTCATTCGATCAACTCCTCGTCTAAGTGAAATTTGTTGAACAACCCTCTTGACCCACCACTTAATCCCCTTCCAGAACGAAGGATTGCACAAGGTGCTCTAAGAATATTATTCCTACCTCCTTGAGTAAACGGGTTAACGGAAAGTTAGCTCTTCCAAGGCACTATGAATGATCCTAATTCAAATTTCTAAGGTCTGGCACAGGACTCGCTTTCTTGTACTCAATAAGGATTCAGAGCCTGGCATGAAAGGGTTTCCGATAAAAAGTGAATGTTACTTTAATGTTTGCTAGACTGGAGAGCAACCTACTATGCTATGCTATCATAAATGCTGTCATGATAAGTTGGAAAAGAACAGAACGAAGAAACATAAAGCGGTCAACAGCAGAAATCCGATTGGCTTCATGTACAGTTCATAGAATAAAAAGAGCTTCTTACTTGAGTGCTTACAAAGAGCACTTCTGTTTTCTAAGGAACAAGCACTATATGCTTGCTTTTGCCTAAAATTTTATTAAGAACCAGCACGTGATATCTTAGTGGGATTTCAGTTTTTCACGCTTGTCGGACCGTGGCAAATTCCTAATGAAATTCAAAGACACAGAGCGGAATTCCATGCGAATGAGACACATCGCATCCCACTAACCATTGGCTTCACACAAATGGATAAGAGGCAGGTATGTAGAGCTGTAGAGACAGTTGCATAAGATAGGAGATTTCGATCAAAGTGTCACTGTGTTGAATTTAAGCTTGTGACGGAGATTCTTGGACGATGTGAGCCCGACATCGCCCGTAGTCAAGGAATAAGTGTTGGCCTCTATTCGGAAAAAGTATGTTCTTGAGCATGTTTTAAGCCTTCACACCTCTTCTTCGGTTTTTGGAGCAAGATGTGTCATCGAACAATAAATGAGTAGTGCACTCTTCTTTTTACTGATTTAGGAGCTCAAGTACAAGTTATGTTTATATTATACCTCATTTTAGACGGAAAACAACGATGCCCGTTTGAACCGACTATACATGGGTGACAAAAGTGAGACTTCAATACCTTTTCATTACAAGAGTACCGACTGCATAAATGTGCGATAATACTAGATGTGTCTAGATCCATACATACTTACTGATGAAGACGGCCGTCGTTGGATCATCTGCCTAAAACAGGAGTTACGGGACATGCTCGCTGCCACGCAACATCTCGCTCGTTCGCTGGGCCTCGATTATGCCGGAAAGTGTAGATTTGTTCGCAAAAGCATTTTACTATGTATTTCAATAAGGCAACCAATTTCGGAAGTGGTTAAAATACCTTAGCGTTCATGTGCTGCTCTAGAGATTTTGTGGTGTAATTCTACACTTCTGTTGCCTAGAAAAATGAGAATAGGAAATGAATGAGAAAAGCTTTGCGCCTTTAAGTGAAGCAATGAAAATGAAATTCACTGAATGAGCATGAGCACATCGTATATTTCACTCCAACTTGCGCATGAATAGCACACAATGCACCTGGGGTTTTATATGTTAGTACCTTTCACAGTTACAAGTACTAACTAGGCAAGACAATGTTACAAAGGAAAGCGTTCCTCAGCCGAAATCGATTTCAACAGTGCTGGGTAACAGTGTAATGTAACTGTAAAATTTTCCCTCATTGCAAAGCTGTAGTTTGCCTGCATGAAAACCTGATAAAACATCTTAATGAATTTTTGAAATATAATTTTAGGCTTTCCTTGCCAAGAGCACAGATATGTTCTGGCGGATGCATTTCTATTTGGCCTAGCGGATTGCCTTCAGGGGGAGGTCATAGCTGATGCCAGAGGATGGCTCTCAGCTCTTGGTAGACATCTTCCGGAAGAGGTGAGCAAAATACCACCATATAATTCTCGAGCTGTTCGATAATAAATAGGCACTATATGATGCTGTATTAAATGGAAGGAAGAAAGACGAATATTTGACCCCTTCATATTGGATTCGATGATCACTTGTAGCTTATCTAAGATGTCATTGAAAAATAAAACTGGTAAAAAAGTGTCAAGAAGCATTTGAGAAGCCAAGTTCTCAGTAATCCACAATATTTTAGAACTTGTACTTCGAAGATCCGTAGTCCTGGGGAATACTTCGTGATTTCAGTTCGCAACGCCATGGGAACGAGGCAGCGAGCTGTTCTGTGAGAGGCACGGCTTAGAGCGGAACTCCTGCTGCGCCACAGTGACGGTGTGTCGGGCTAACTTCATCATCCTCCACGCCATTCAGCAGCTTCTGAAGTAGGAGCTCATCAGATATATCGGCCACATTGATCCACTTATGTCTTTGACAAAGAGTGACGACGAACTATTTGCATTGCTTGTGAGATTCTTCATCGGAAGTCCCGATTTTCTTGATTAATCTTCATATATCTAAATAGTAAACATTTCATAGAATGTAACTCGATACTATTTCATTTTGAGCGTCTATAGAAGTGATTTGACTCAACTGAAGGTCCAAATTTTCTCTGTTGTTTTAGTGACAGTGGTCTGAATACTGAGCGGTTGTATTTCGGTGAGACTGCCTTTATGGGATATTTCCAACGAATGAATCTTTCTGTTAGACAACCAGTTCTGCCATTTCTCCTAGTAATTCTCTAAATTAGAAGGATAAGGACGTCATATGGATTTTGAGTGGCGAGTCGACCAATATAAAGATTCGTCAAAGGAGTCGCTTGCGTGCTAGATAAATCAAAATCGTAAGACAGGAAACACTCCATGCCATGAAGGTCGGCGAATGCCTGAGATGACGCCCTGAGGATCTCCTAATCTAAATTTATAAAGTAATCATTGGAAATCGTGCTTAATTAAAATTCGGCGTGTTAATCTGAGAA
>UYYA01000938.1:0-27172 GCA_900624975.1 Angiostrongylus costaricensis | reverse complement strand
AAATCGAAAACACCAACCCGCAAATTTTTGAGGCATTCTGGATTAATTCCAAGAATCCAAAAATAAACCACAGGAAAAAAACTGCTCGACTTTTAGATGGCCTGGAAAGTATTTAACGCAAGTAAGGGGGTTGGCAATGGGACCGCGACTGGCACCAAGCCTCGAAGTTGTGCTTATGTCTAAGACAAAAGCCTTTGTTCTCGATCTTCGGCCACTACTTTGCTGCTGATATGTAGATGACTGCTTTATCGTCTTCCCTACGCAGGAAGAGATGGACAAATGCTTTGAATTATTGAACGAGCAGTCCGAGTACATAAAGTTCACCCGGGAGAAACCGAGAAGAACTGGCTTTCGTTTTTAAACCTACAAATAAACCTATCAAGTAGCGGTTACATGACAAAGTGGTACCAAAAGCAAAGTAATAAGAACATCCTTGTTCATTTCCCAACTTCCCATCCTTCACACACAAAGAGGGGACTTGTGAGGAACGTATTTCGAACAGTCACCTCTGCGTGCGCAACCAGGGAATTAAAGGAAGAATCGCGCGACTTGGCTCGGCAAACAGTGATCTCCAATGGCTACGAAGGAGTAACCTCACTAGATAAGTTTAGAAGAAGGGCGACGCGCCCAGGCGAAACACGTGCCCAAAAGAAAGTCCTGTTCACGTTGCCTTTTATTAGCGAAGAAGTAAACGTAGCTATTAAACGATGCCTAAAAAAAAAAGGGGGGGGGGGGGGAGTATAGAGGGATCGGTAGCGATAGTTGAAATACCACCGGCTAGTCTACGTCGTAAGTTTGTTCGTAACCACATGTATGACAGTCTATGTGAAACAACAAATTGCGCAGTTTGCGCTTATGGCAGAGATGGTGATTGCATGACTTCAGGTACGATATACCCGGTCTCTTGTAATAATTGCGAAGATTAATATATTGGAGAAAAGGGCAGAGCTTTGTGTATCCGTATAAAAGAACACCTAGATGGCAAGCGAAAACTAAGACGAAGCACCCCACTAGGCACGCATAGGTTACAAAAGCATAGTGGAGACGATTTTGAAGTAAAAGTCAATATCCTTGCGCAGGAGTCCAAAACACCAGGGTGAAAACCTCTTGAGGCTTTTTGGATAAATCCTAAAAATCCTATAATAAATAGCAGTGATGAATGCCCAGAGGTCATATGCGACCTGACGCCGTATGTTCGCATCAATTTTTGATATTGGATGGTGCAGTCATCAACCACATGAGACTATGACCAGCTGTTCTGATATTCCTCATTGGAAGTCATGTAAAAAGCGGTGAGTTTTTCGAGAAGCTGTTGATCATGTAATTATCATAGAGTTTTTCGTCTCTTTTGTAACTGTTATTGAAGCCTTTGGCCTAGCAGATTGTATATCAGTATACCCTTCCACCCTTCGTCGTCTACGCGAAGATTTCAAAATGTGGCAAAGAAGTCGAAGCGTTCTAAACGGACTTGGAGAAGTTTTACAGAAATGACCACACATTCTTCAAGGTAATCATTGGAGATTTGCACCCGAAGATTGGACCAAGAAAAACGTCTGAAGAACATCACATTGGAACCCACGGATTAAAGTGGAAGGAACAGGGTGAGCGGCTATCTGAGTTTATCATGGCGACCAAGACAATCCATGGTAACTCGCAATTCCAGAAGCCGCACTCTCAACACTGGACGTGGGAGTCTTCCAACTGAGACTACCATAACGAAATAGACCACATCATAGTAAATAGAAGGTTTTGCCTAACCGATGTTGCTGTTGTCCCAAAATTCTACACAGGATCGAACCATCGTCCCCTTCATGCAAGATTCTATTTTTCGCGGAAAGGAGAAAAAGCCGGTAAATTCAAAAACCGAAGTCCCGAAACCACTACAAACTCTGATAATTTAATTCATTAGTCGGCTGCTTGGAGTATGCCGTTGTCGACAACATCGACGAGGAATACGATCGGCTCATTTAACATCATCACGTTAGCGCTATAGAAGCTGGGTGTTCGAAAGTCACCAGGAGACGTCTGTCTCTAGAAACACTCGAGCTGATACGAAAGCGTAGGACGATGGAGAAAATCATTCACGAATACTACTCAGATCTCTCCAATAGCCACGTCGACCTCCTGTCATATGAAACAAAGGAGGATGTATATGTTGTACCAGCGGTTCTCCCTCCCGAAATCCGACATGCCATTTTGTCGGTGAAAAATCGAACAGCACCAGGCCCGGACAGGATAGGAGGAGAACACCAGGTGAACCTTCCACCAGTCCTCGTAAACACGGTTTTCACAGTTGTCTGTCTGAATGCAAGGTCCTACTCAGTGGAAGACCAGCAAGACCGTGTTATTGTTCATGAATAGTGACCTACACGATATAGGCAACTATCGCCCAATCTGCTTTCTGTCTGTCGTCTAAACAACTTCCTAATATTTCTCGCAAGGTGGAGTAGTTCATTGATAGTGGTTCAAAATGCCAAACTAGGAAATTTACCTTTTTGTCGCACGTTGAGAGGATATGAACTCATTCGCAAACAAAATTACGACGGTCGATTCTCTTTTATGATATGCACTATTAGCCCATCTCTGTCCATACATTTTTACTATAGAGAGATCAGGAATCTAAATCACAGCAGAATATGTGGCCGATGCAAGCGCATTTTCCGAAATGACTTACTTTCCACAAAAATGAAGATGTCTTGTTATTCTACCTTGGTTTGGTGGAATTGCCAAAACATTCAACTGTCTTGCGTTAGCCCAATTGTGTGTGGAAAAAACTTTTCGTGAATCAGAACAACGCTTCGAAATGTAAACCGTTTTTCTCTCTAAGTAGTTTCACTTCCGTAAAGGGCGGATAGCACTGTGGTAGTGATGCTGATAGTTACGAACATGGTGTTGGTTCAATCCTCCTCCAGATTCACAAGGCATCTCATTTCTTCGCTGTTCTGCAGTCCAAGTGAGAACTCCCTAACCTGGCTAAATCATGACTCTAGGCAGAATCGGTTTGGACAGCACTCAACGACATTCTAGATAAAGGACACTTCTCGATCAGAATCCGAAGCCAAGCGCAAAAAGCTGGAAGACCTTCGTGGATGATGAATAAGATGAAACCAATAAAGTGTGAGAAGTGATGGAGTACGCACAGTAGATGTGAAAGACGGGTAGTGTAAAACAATCGTATGGGCTTGCCATAGTTGACGAATTCATTGCGCTAAGGCGATTTTGTTCTGAAGCTACAAATATCACTCACGTTGTGAACGATCCCACACTAACTGCTTATTCTGAAGAGCTTTTTCATTTTGTCTCATGGTCTTTCCCAAATACTGTTGCATCCATCCTCGGTGATAAAGGTCTCGTTTTTCTGTGACGGTCTTTCTTTAGAATGGAATTCATCTGCCTTACTGATCGTCACATTTCGTAATATCATCTGTATTTGCAATCGACTGATGATATTTTACGAGAAGTCTTCTATTGCCTCACTTTAGAATGGCGTGCGCTCATTAGCCTACCAAATATAATAGGGTTTCGATCGTACTCTGTCAAATAAATTTCTTCAAATACCTCATTTTGGTTAAGAACGGATAGAAATAACGGATTGTAAAAGAAATTTTCTCGTTTTATTGCAAAACAAAAAGCGTGGGAAGTGAAGTTTTGCTGTTGCCGCAGAGTACCCCAGAATATCGATCACTAGGTGAAGCAGTTGTATTTCTATGCTCTATATGGTTCTTTCATAAACCGATATCGCCTCATTCAACCACCCTTGTTGTAGATTCACCATTTTCCAATGTGTCTCATCCAGGCATGTAGTCCTTTTTAACGATGTCATTTCTAAACCACTGTGGAATAGTCAGCAAATAAGGGCTAAAAGAATCTGACTATCATTTCTGCGCCTACAGAAACACAATAATTATGAGACCTACGTGCGATTACAGCTTCTTTACGATACGAATTATACTGTGCTTGGGCGTACCAAGCCCGGAGGCGTAGTTAGTCATCGTACGAGCTAAACATCCATTACTATTGGTAGTACACAGAAATTCGTATAAAAATGCACTTGCAAGAAAGCACCTACAAACTTCCTCACCGCTCTTTATTGCCTACAGTAGTATTTAATAATGACGCTGTGTCCAGCTAAGCTAATATCACACGCATGCTATAGAAGCTCACTTTCAGTTTAACTTTTGTATAGTTTTTTGAGAGTGATTCTTGTTCTGCCAAATCAACACGCCATATCAACTCCCTCGACTTTCGCTCTACCTTTTCAAGTCTGATAATGGCGAAAATTGTTGGAATTTTAATAGAGAAGTTTCAAAGTGCCTTGCTACCACCGTCGAGATAACAACGTAAAAAGCTGATCACTGTCGGATAATAAAGTCGGATGGATTCGTCACTGTCAACGCGACATGTTCGCTTTTCCGAAAAGATTGATGGTAGCAGAAGCGCGGCCGAAATACTTCTCATAGGGGAAACCGATTTTGTTAAATACTCGTGAACCGGTGACGACTCAGCCGCTAAAGTTATAATGATTGTTTAGAAATCCAAAACACCAAAGCCATGTCTTATTCTACAGCTGTTGATGCTTCGATTTGTCTTGTTGTTTTTTGAAAATTTCGTTTGGTTCTTATTTAATGATGCATCTGGGCTGGGATAATTTCCTCAGCAGTTGAAAGAATGAAACAGTTCTAAAGTTCGATGGCTAGAGAAACCAATTTCGAGTTTTGTAAATCTATACTAATTACAGAAATAGCTGTAGTTAATGTTAATGCATTCTTAATGGGATCCCCGCCCCTTCAAATCACAAATTCCATCTGCTGTTTCACCACCACTGCAAGTAAGGAAAATACTTCAAACTTAAAAAGACACCAAGCTGAAGTCAAAATTCTTGCCAAGGCTTGTTTTTGAACAGTCTTGGGAAATGTTTCTACGCTAAGAAGAGTTGAATTTGAATACCGCAATAAAAGGATCTTCTCGTAAAGATCACCACGTAAAGAATAGGAATCACTTTATCATTTTTTGCCTAGAATTCCTTCTTGACTTTAGTGAGGATTCCATGACTACAGCTGTTTTCTCATACAGTTTTGCAAATTGCCCATTAAATCGCCTTTTCTCGTTTACATTTCGTAAGAGCTCCTTAGAAGCAATGAAACTTTGTACGATTTTGTCACAGGAAGATTTTCCTGCGGCAAAAATCTCCCAATTATTTCTCTCAGATTTACCTTCACTAAGTTCCAACAGTCTACGTAGCCGTGACTCTTCCCTCCTTTGTGCAGAGTGAACCTTCCCTCCCTAATGCAAGGAAGTTACGTTTGAAATCTTTGTTCAGAGCTCTCTAGCTAAAGTGGATCATTAGAACAAATTCTTGGTTATGGCAGTGACACTACTTCTAGTTACCTTCTCCATCTTATCTTCAGTCTTTGGATGCGGTCCATCTACGGGACAACAAGGTACGGAATCATTGTTGGAACAAACATCTTCACTTGTTTCTCTGCTTCATACCTGCCTATTACAATATTTGAAGCCGTATAAGACAAGCTAGTAACATCAGAAGTAGTGGATTTTCCATTTCTGGTAACACAAGGCATTAAGCAGGAGGCCATTCTCTGTTCTCCTAGTTCATCAATAACAACTTCGATGGCGCTGTTTACCGTAGAAGCTGTGAGAAATAACATAATCGAAGTTGAGGCATATTGAAAAGCTTCAATGTTGCCAAAGACGGATATATTTACTTGCAGTGAGAAATCGGACGTTTACTGTCAACAATTTCAATTTGCCGACAAGACTCGCCTACAGTGAAGCAACAGCTGTAAGATCACAAGTTCCTTCTATGTCTCACAGCGAGCAGGCGGCCAGAGCGCTCCTACAAAACATTATCTCTGATTCGGTGAGAGGGAAACTGATCTCTGATGTTAACTAATAAAAGTCTTCAAATCCATGATACACGAAAATTTTAAACAATCGTTGAATAGCGCTCTACGAGATCCCTTCCATAAGTTGATTTCTGTTCAGATTAGGGAAGTTCTTGAAGAAAATGGACGTCGTGCAGGTCTACCAGATTTCGTTACAATGGCGATTTTGAACCAAATACAGGTGCAGGTCAGCTACCAACCACTTAGATGCGCTACTGTTTTGGTCAATCCAATGCCAGCGACTGTACTAAATGGTGAGAGTGTTAATATTTTTATTTTGGCGTCGTACTGGTGTTTTCTGCTTTTCAAGGATTTGTAAAACATGATGTTATGTCGTTATTTACAAGCGTTTCTTAAGAAGAATGAAATATTACAAACAGAAAAATCTCTAAGAAGTGTAGGTTTACTAGCACAGAGTTCTAGTATAAATAAATCATTCAGGAAATCTCTGGCTTGTTAACAACTTCGAAATTATGGCATCAGAATTTTTGCAGCGGTAGCGAACATGAGGGAAAGCTGCTTCATCACCGGAGATATAGTGAGCGCTGTATGCCCTCTCATGGCCAACAACATGATGATGCCTCAAAACTGCCAACTTGTAGGAGGAACTGCCTCAATACCGGTGCCGAACCAACATTTGAGCATAAATGGAATGATCTCAGTTAGCAGTTTTAAAATATTGGTTCGAAGCAGTTTATATTTGGGAATTTTGTATATTTTCAGATCAGCAATATAATCTTGTCCACCTGGACTACGCAGCAGTGGCAGTCTGTTCTAAACAGAGTCCTTCGTCTTCTAGCATCCCGCTTTGGAACGGCCTTTATCACTGCGACTGTAAATGTTACTTGAAACAGAGAGGAAAGGTTTCTAAAGTCCGACTTTTTGTCGGTGTGCAGCTTTTTTATGGCATCCTACCCTAGTTATTTTACAATCTTCGCCTGGTTTTTTTGATTTTTGATAAATGGTGGTCTTAACCGAGGTTTTAAAGCGGTATTATTACATGTTGTATTCAGCCGATGTAATGATGGGTTCTACCAATAAATTGCTTTCCACAGAATAACAATATTTGTTCAGTTATTGTTGAAATTAGGCCTATGAGTGACAAAATGAATGAAAGCGAGTCACTTGAAATCTGCAACATTACGTCAACGAGAGATTATTTAATCCTAATAAGAGCACCAGAAGTTGTAAAGGAGATCAACTGTTGGAACGCTTGAGCGAATCCCCTAAAGTCATTTGTGTACCAAAATAACTAAGCAACCGTTGACGTAGGGTAACACATTTACGTTTAGTTGGGAACTCATTACCCAGATCTACGATTACCTGGTTCGAGTTCCTTAACACAGGCAACCGAGAGGGTTTTCCCAACTTAATGCCTCCAGTTCATTAAAATCCACAAAAACTGTTATTTCGCATACGAAATTAGGCGTAATTAACCCTCGATATTATCCCTTGTCGCAAGACTCACATTCGCCATAGAAATGGCCGCTTTCACGGCCGGCATTAATTGTGAAGTGATGGCCATTTCTTTTAACATATGTAACAATAGTTGTGGGTGCGGATAGCACAGTGGTAGTGACACCAACCATCCAGCACTGTTCTGGTTTGAATCCGCTCAGGCTAATCAAGCCTCTCATCCCCCGGGGTTGGGAATGGTGAGCGGACATGTTTGGGAAAAGAACATAGCTCTCCGCAATCCAACTGGGAACGCATCAGCGCGGCTCTTCGAAGACTCCAGGAAAAATGACTCGACCAGCATTCTACGACATTTAAGATGAAACGAAAATCGTCAAGCAGCAACCGAAGCTATTCGTACAAGGTGGAAGATCTTCGTGGAAAAAGGATGGGAGGAAACGAATCGAATGTGAGAAGTGTTGGGATCAGCATGGTAGACGTGTGGACGGGTCAAATAAAATGAAATAAAAAACTATAATTTTAACCCTTTTATTTGCTGCCTTTTTCTTTTTAATGGCAGGGTATGTTGCGAAATATAAATCGTATACAATGCTGAGATCTTTGCAAAACTCCGGACTGCAGGTATATGCGATGGGAGACGAACGCGCTATTGTCCTTACCGGGGAGTAGCGCACTTCACTACCACACCATCCGGGTCCTTCGTTTTGCCTGTCTCTCAGCTAGTTCTATCGATTTTTTGCCGTCAACAATCACCCGTCAACGGGATTGATCTGGTGGCATCATTGCGGTAGTGTTAAGGTAGTTTAATTAAGTACACTTCTAATATTGGCTGCACCTAGTAGGTGCTTAGTATTCGTTGTGCCATATCGAGAATATCCATGCAAATAAGTGGTTATCATCGGGTAATCAGTGCTATGGGTAAGAACCCTCAGGGAAGCGCCATGCATTCAACTTCGTTAAGTACTGTTGGAGGTGATTGAATGCACATCTGGCCTTTACAATAACTCGCGGTGGCCTACCGATGTATCGAGCCAGTGCTGCTATCCTCCCATACAAGTCTGGTACCAATTTGCCGATACCGGAGGGATGGAAGGCTTGGTGAGCCATGGGCGCTGGAATCGATTTCACATGTGTGTAGCAGTGGTGCCCCGAAAAACACCACAATAGAAAGTCGGTCTTGGTAAAAAAAAAACTGTATGGGAGAAAGGCAAATCAAGGGCTTCAGTGGTGTAGTGGATAACACGTGAGCCCCAGAAAAGGTAATCGCAGGTTCGAATCTTGTCTGGCGTCTGAGTTTTCCAAATAACTCAGCATCAATTATGCTGAAATATTTGCAAAGCTCCGGACCGTAGGTATATGCAGTGGGGAACGAACGCACTATTGTCCTTACCGGGGAGTAGCGCACTTCACCACCACACCATCCGGGTCCTTCGTTTTGCCGGTCTTTCAGCTAGTTCTATCGAACTTTTGCCATCAGCAATCACCCGTCAAAAGGACAATAGCGCGCGTTCGCTCCCCACCGCATACACCTGCGGTCCGGAGTTTTGCAAACATCTCAGCATTATATACGAGTTATATTTCGCAACATACCCTGCCATTAAAAAGAAAAAGGCAGTAAATAAAAGAGTTAAGATTGTGGTTACAACTAAGCTTCAGTTTAGCTGGGTTCAATGCCGATTTGGGCTCCCCAGATCAATCCCGTTTTGGTAAAGCGAGGGTTGCTAACGAAATCTCGCTGCGACTTCAAGTTCAAGAGTAAGTGAGAAAACGGCTAGAAAACTAATATGATATCGAAAACAAAGGACAGAATAGCTCTGAACAGACACAGTCTGTAAGAAAAGAATTCCTGGTTTCACAATGATCCCCAAGTTTAAATGAGATCTATTAGCGTTGAAATGTATAAACCTACTAAGACGCCTTGATTTGGAGTAACCATGAGGTTAAAGGATTGCGGAAAGAAATACCTTATATAAACTGAAAAAAGCACTGTTTGAAGAAAGCTGCCTTCTAAGCATTCCCAATATAGGCTTAAGTAGAATAATAGTAGGAAAATAAGCCTTCAAATAGCTTTAAAAAACAACACAGCGTGCGATAGAATAACTATAGGTTCCGCTTCGTGAACTCACTCAGATTTAGGCGCCAATCTTGCTTTAAAACGGCAAAGACCAACGAAGCAGTGGAGTGATTGCAATGTTTCCACAAAATCAGTAGACGAATTGGAATGCTAAAAGCCAGCAGGTCTTTTTAAGCATCCGTCATGAAATGGCGAGCCCAATTCATTGAAGGTGGTATTGCCGGAGACCTCAAAACCAACTTCAGACTGATCCACTCTTGTTCAACAACCACGTTTATGTGAACGCTATTCACATTGTAACAAATTAACTTACTGAGAATTGTTTATTTGAAAAAAAAATCAAGAGGTTACGATTTTATCAAAGCAATCTTCTTATAAGACTTGAAAACGAGAATCGTTTGAGGAACATTACTTATTAGAGCTCTCCTTTACATTTTAAAATAGAACATCTGCTGTTGTGAAACTGGCATCGCTTTGCAAATTCATTTCTTTTGTATAATTCTTTCTACTTCTGTTCAGCAAACACGAGGTGTTGCTTAATTTCTTTATTTACATGCAAGCTGACGCTTCGGCGGATTTCGTCTTCTCCAGTGCCTGGAAAGGTCAAGTTGACTACAATCTACACGGCCAAACACCTCCAAAACCAAACAGAGAAAATGCTGAACCAAAATTTCAATTACATTGAATGCAGAGTCTTTGCACACTCACCGCTTTCTATGAGTCTTCCACTCTAAAAAATATGCCACGTGGAGACCAACCGCACAGAGTTCACACAGAATTGTATTGTGACCATCTCGTCAAAATAACAGGCTTATATACTGCCCAATATCACGCGTGATAATGAGGCATTCCTTCCTGCTGTTCATTTTTGAATCTTGGAGTTAATCCAGAATGCCTCTAGAGTTTTGCTCGCTTGTGTTCTCGATTCTTGCGCGTGGTTCGTAACCTTTACTTCAAATTCTTCTCCGTTATGTCTCTGTGTCCTATGCGTGCCTAGTGAAGTATTTGGTTTACGTTTGCAGACTAGGTGTTCTTTTGTACGTAAGCAGAGTGGTCTACTCCTTTCGCCAACGTATTCGTCCCCGCAAGCTTTACAAGAGATTAGATAGACTGTACCCGAACTCATGCAGTCACCGTTTCTGCCATTTCTTTTGTGTATAAGGAGGGAGAATAACCATAACGAATACGATTAGGACTACTGTACTATACAAATAATATTTTGCTTGTTGGTACCAGGCAAAACCTGGTGTTTTGTCATCGTCCAAGTAAAACATTTGTTGCAACTATTAGTAGACAATGATGCATGTAGACATGCAACTGCGAGCCACCAGTTGTAATTTCCCTCATGGATGTCCCATTGTGTATAACAGTGTTTCACAACGACTATGTGCGTTTCGCCTGCCTCTCAGCTAGTTAACGAAGGACCCGCATGGTGTGGTGGTGAACGCGTTACTCCCCGGAAAAGACAATAGCGCGTTCGTTCCCCACCGCAGATACCTGTGGTCCGGAGTTTTGCAAATAACTCGGCATCATCTTAGCATTTCATTTAGTTCAACATACTTCGACACGACGTTTTAGAGAGTAGAACTCACTGGTTTTTACGAGGTGCAATCACTTCTGCAGCCTCATCTCTTTAACTTGAGTGTAGTGATAGTACAGCACATTAAAACTATGGTCGAAAAGTTTCACAACGCTTTGATGTAACCTTCAGCAGTTGTTCGATGATGTGAAACGATATCGAAAATTGTGATCCACCGGCGAAATGGTGCGGCTAACAAAGTATTTTATTTGCGAGGAAATATGGTTCATGCTGATGGAAAATTTAGTGGGACCACTGCTTTTTCACTATGTCATCATTTCCCTTGAGACCATAAAAAAGGCTTTCGGCGTTGATCAATCCCTGAGGGATGCGCCGTGCATTCGACTTCACTAAGCATCGCTTGAAGGTGTTGAATGCATATCTGGCCTTTACAATGACTCGCGATGGTCTACCGATGTATCGAGCCAGTGATGCTATCCTTCCAGACAAGTTTGGCGCTGCACATACCATTGTTGAGACTAGACTGAGACCCCCCCCCCCCCCCCCCCCTGCTATCAACTTGACCTTTCCAGGCTCTGAAGAAGGCGAAATCCGCCGAAACGTCAGCTTAATCGTGAACAAAGAATAGTACACCTCGCCTTTGCTCAACAAAAATACGAAGAAAATCACTTGATCAATGCCGAGGTTAATAGAAAGTCGGTCGTGGCATGAAATCATGATTTAAATCGTATTAAAAACAAAACAGTTTCTTTGCACACTAAATGTATTCTATGAGTTTTGCACCGAAAATTTCATGTGGAGGTGGCGCAGAGTCCACATGGATGGGTACAATGCCCCTCTCATTATGAAATAGCACTCTTAGATATTCTATGAGATCACGTGTGGTCACGTAGCATTCTTTCCTGTGGTTTATTTGTGAATCCTTGGAAATTATCCAAAGTGCTTTGAAAGTTTTGGGGATCGAGGTTTTAGAATGCAATGCGAGAATGGTAACTTCTACTTCAAAATCTTCACTGTTATAACTCAGAAACCAGCGGGTGGCTTTGTACGCATGCAGAGTGGTCTAACCGTTTTGCCAACGTATTCGTCCTGGCACGCTTTCCAACAGATCGGATAAGCCGCTTCCGAACTCATAAAATCGTTGTATCTATCGTAAGGACATATTATGGGATTTTGCATTGCGCATAGAGGGTCTTGCAGGCTATGAAGAGTTAATGGTAAGACTCTAAGACTGCACGGCGGTATTTCAGTCACTGTAACCGAATTCTCTGGACCGGCCGTTTTCAAATGGCGTTTTATAGCTGCAATTATTCCAAAGGAAATAAAGAGAATGATGGATGGAAACCTACTTTCGCTGGAGTTATCGGCTAGCTGCTTGGATGCTCATCTACACCTATCCTGAGGCGATACATTTTCGCAGCCATTTGAAATGAATATTCGTTGCACCAATTAACGGGGTTCCTGTTCCTGCTATCTTGGTGTGCACACACCGATAGTTGTTCTAAACAAGTTTTATCTAAGAACCCTTTTTATGTGTGAACTGTGAAAGGAAAGTGATGGACAGGTATCTTTTTGTTATTTGGTTTCCGCCGACAGTAGCCCCTCCGGCTAGATTAATTTTAACGTTCAAGAAAGGAGGAAAAACTGCTTTCGGTTTCTTTCATGTGATTTTTTGTGAAACACTGATTCGGTCAACATAATTCGAAACACTTGATCACCTCCTCTTGTGTGATGCGGATGGCAAAACAATCATCCTTACATCTACAGGAGAGTACGGGCCGGAGATAGATCACTGGTTCTTGTACTTTGGACATAAAGACCGTGAAAAATTCTTCTATTTGCGCGTAGTATTCCACGTACCATCCAAGGACTGAGTGATTCAGTCACTGTTTTAAGAGGGTTATGAGATGGTGATCCGAGAAGGCGTACATGTTTGTTGCTCCATCGAACTTTATATGTGTTCGTGTTGCTTATCGATGTCCACAGAGAGGACACAATGTTTACATTGCCAATCTGCAGGCTTCGCTCTACTCATAGTGTTGTTCAAGTTCATTAACTGTGAATTGTTACAGAAAGAAGAGCACGTTATTGTGAACAGTATCGAGGAAGGAAATGAACTCTCGGCCAACCACGTAGATCTTAGGAAACGGCAACATAACACTTTGGCATGTTTCCATTTATGTGGTTTTACGTCAGTGATTATGTTTTTCTTCGACTTTTCTCCTTGTGTCTTAAATTTTTTCCGTTCTTTTCGTTCACTGTTGAGAGTTTATTGCTTTTCTTTAATGTCTGCGAATGTCTCGTAACCCGTAATCAATTTTTTTTATTAAGAAGATTGAGCTATTTATGTCTTCATTTTCTTGGATTGAATGAGGGGATATTTAGAGCCGTCAAGGGTGTGGTGTGCGATCTCATGTTGCGCGTTCTGATTATATTGGTTAGAACATAAATCTTTGTTAACTTCGACCATATTTTTCCCAAATATTTGATTCAAAAGACAATTTTGAACATTGATATATTCATTACCACTGCCAAGTATATTCTTTGGGAAGGAACGGAATCTCTATATCCCACGGATCGTAGAGAGTGATTAGTGCCCTTCTGTCGTAGTAGGCAGATCGCATAGCCTACAGGGCCTGAACCAAGAGGTAATCTGAAGGTAGTACTTACGTTTCGTAGATGAGGAGAGCCACAGCTCAACTTCTTCACTTGTCTGCAAATGAAAATTGCGACGTGTATTGGTCGTTCAGTAGAATATAGGTCATTGAGTCACATAAGGGCTCCCTAACAATCAATAATTGGAAGTAGAATGCTCCACTTTGTTCGAATTTCCTAGGCCGAAACTTTTGACGCTGCCATAAGGCACAGTCCCAGACTAGGGTAATTAGACCGTTTAGAGCTATAACAATGCAATGATAAGCCTTTTATTTATGCCTATTACAATTTTTCACGGCGGGGCAAGCGAAACGAAGGACTCGCATTCGTTCCTCACCGTAGACACCTGCGGTCCGGAATTTTGCAAACACCTCAGCGTAACTGTTGCTATAACAATACAGTAATAACGAGCAAGATGCCTTTGCATGGGGCAATATGTTAACAGCCTCCCAACGGTTTAGCCCTTCATCGTGGCTGGGAGATGTTCCTGGATGTCAGACTACGATGTACAGCGAGGAATTCATCCTCTGGCAGGGTCTCCCAAGCTGAGAAGGAGTCCGGCGTTTCTATTAGGAGGCCTAGCTAACAGTAAACCAATACCAGAACCCACCACCATCCTGGTATCAAAGTCGCATGCTGCTAAATCTCCCTCTGATCCACAAGGACTGCGACTTCCTGTGGTGGTGAAGACCTGAGACAGACTTTGGCCAGGCTGACCTCGAGACTCTAGGGAGCATATTGGCTTGCTTAGCCAGCAAATCTCCGAAAAATGGAGATTATGCTAGGGCACGCGCAACCATTGAGGAAGAACCATTCAAGTATCAAGTAAGTAAGTAATCTGTTAACAGTGTCGCTTAGGGACGGTAAGAAAACAGGTGACAGGATGTTAAGAATTGAGAGATCAGCTTTTTCATAAGGTGGTGATGTATTATGGGAAGGAACTATCATTTAGAACACAACTCAATTAAGAGAGACTGAAGAGCAATTTGCGGCGCGCGGGGAGATCAGAAGAAATGCTTGGTAATAAGAGTAGCTTATGAAATAGAATGAGGACGTAATATGACAAACAAAGAATGGGGACGTATTATGACAAACAGCTGTAGCAGCGAATAAGGAATAACTGAGACATTGATGATTGGAGCGGAAAAAGCAAAATGCATAAAAGATTTTAAAGCCTCCCATTCTTAATCGAGATCTTCTCCGTCGAACTGGACCATATGAAATGAGAGGACAAGAAGTTTATAGAGATTATAAGAGCGCTACTTGAGCGAACTGTTGCTTATATTTCCTCTGCGATTGGCGGAGTGTTGGTATTGGAAACCAGGGTTAGTGCTCAAAGGGAAATTATTGAAAGTTTCTTATTAGAAGCCGATAGAGCTGCTTCAAAGTATGACACGATTCATCTGGAGATGTACACCAGAGGAGACGGCGTACAAAAGGCCTCGTCAACAAAAAAAATCACCAGATAACGAAGGAATGGCCTACAATGAAGCTTCATGTGAAGGCGATACAGAAGCTCACGCGAAAATTTTATCAGATAGCGAAAGAATAGCTCGTGTAGAACGTTGAGACTGAGATCCGATAAGTAGATGCCAAGAGAGGTAATGTCAGCAATTTTTTATTACAATTACCAAACTTTACTATGAGCTGACATATCTAGGAGATAAAGTTGAAAGTGGTCAATGTTTTCACGACATGTGATTCCTCCACAGGTCATGTCGTCGTTTAGGTGCTTTGAACTCAGTAAAAAATGAACATTGCTTCAATTCATGAGTGCTCGCTGTTTCCAGCATTACCCATTTCACACTGTAGTTTCACACGTTAGTTTGGAAAAATGTCCTCGAATTAAATACGAAAATATTTGGGAACATGAGTAAAATATGACTATTGATCGGACATCGGCCTCTATTGAGTAATGCAAAGAGTCGAATAAAATATTGACAGTTCTACAAAAAGGAGTATTTAATAAACATTATAAAAAGGTCATAATAAACCAAAGAATTTATTCAGATGCTTAATCATTATATATCGAAAATACTGAGAAGCAGTACCAGTATAGAGACGCTGTTGACAGTTTTGTGATGAAAGTTAAGATAAAAAGGAGAAGAGGAATGGAAAGGGCGAAAAGTATAAGTAATAGAAGCAGCAGCAGAAGAAGAGAAAAACCAGGATTGCCGCGTCAATTTTCAGCTGGCCAGACCAAAAATCTCAACAAAGAAAGGTTCATCGCCGAATTATTTCGGAGCAACTGCTTTAGAACAATCTATAGAAAGACTATTGGGAAAAAAGTAGCTGATGTAGTCAGGTTTACATGAAATTCCTTGAAGGCCCTGTGCCTCAATGAGAGGTTGCTTTGTAACTGTTAGTCTAAGATCATCAGTCTGATAGAGTGTACTTCAAAGACCGAACGCAGAACTAGGTAACGGATTTGAGCGCGAATTAGTTCTAATCAAAACTTCCATCTTCTCATAGTAAGCATGGTAGTCAATCCTTTGACTTTTGCGTTAAATCTTCTCTTAAAACAACGGAAGTCACTTGGGAAGAAAACTAAAAGACGTTGCGTAAATCAAAAGAAATGAACCGATATAGTGAGAGTCATTACTCTCAACACGAAACTCAAAGGTCACAATGAATGTTGGTCGGAAGTACTTTTCTCTGGACTCCTGAGATACCTTGGCTTAAGCTCCCTTATGTGTTCAGCATAGGTAGTAGGTCGTTGGACGGTGGGGTCTCTGCTGTCTTGCAACCAAATTTTTCCCATGGAATCATGTAATTAAATGATCAAGAAGATTAGGAACGACATTTCAAGACAAGTTCATTAAGCAAGCAGACAATATTTAATGATGAA
The DNA here is from genome assembly GCA_900624975.1 of Angiostrongylus costaricensis. Taxonomy (NCBI): domain Eukaryota; kingdom Metazoa; phylum Nematoda; class Chromadorea; order Rhabditida; family Metastrongylidae; genus Angiostrongylus; species Angiostrongylus costaricensis. The sequence continues at coordinate 10,736 of UYYA01000938.1, read as the reverse complement.
TTCGTTGTGAGATAGAAGGAATGGGGTAACTTATAAGCATTAGAAGCAGCTTTTTGGTGTTATAATGTCTTTTTGGAATTATTTATTGCTTTATGACTTTTTTTGTAAGTATCTCTAAAAAAACAATGAATGACACATTCACCGCTGGGGACCGCTGTTTGTTGTTTCGTCTGATGATTTTTAACTACATGTGGTAAATTTGGAATGTAAGCCTTACACTGAGCCGAAAACAAATTATACTGTTATCTGTCAACTGTTCATCGAATCCAATACATTTATATCGCTTATGGGAGTGAGCTGCGGCACACACGTGGAGTCGTTCCCCGCCCGTGGCTCACCATGACATCCATCTCTCTGGGGTCGGCAAATTGCTACCAGACTCGTCTGGGAGGATAGCAGCAGTGGCTCGATACATCGATAGGCCACTGGTAGTTATTGTATAGAGCAGATATGCATTCAATCTCCTCCAGAGACGCTTAATGAAGTCGAGAGCATGGCGTAGCCCTCAGAGACTGATCAACGCCGAGAGATTTATCCTTTTATGGGAGTGAGCGGTCACTATAAATCAACCCGTTATCTGATTCGAACCTAATTTTTTCCAAAAAATTTTATGTGTAAAGATCCTAAATTATAAAAGCGTTGCTTTTTTGATTCATTTTAGGGAAAATTTATAGAAGTTTGTCAAGAACAGCAACAAAAAGCCAGTGGTGGCATATTGACCCAAGATTTTGCAATGTTCTGTTCTAATGATCATCGTATTTTCGGTCGACTATGTCGAGCGGGCTTCGGTAAACTCTTCATTTTTCTCTATAAAGTTCGATAGTAGCCTAATGGTTTCTGTGACTCGGTGTCTACCGTATGCTACTTTAAGGATCTTTGAGGAGAATTTTCACCGTCTAGTCGTGGCCTTCCTGCTCTGGCTTGACAGCGCTTAGCATATTCTTGTTCATCGGCTGTCCAAAAGATGTCACGACTCTGGCCCAATTGGTTCTCAATATTTTGGGCTCTATAGCGACTTTTCTAATGTTAAGTCGTTGTCGCAGTGCAGAACTTGGAGTCTCCTCCCTCACTTGCTAAATACGGGAGTCTGCCCTCCCAACTGCACATTTAATAGCTTTAGGTGGTTATACTGCTTATGAACTGACGAGATATTTGACGGATACTTTATGCCAGGTAGAATGCTGGCATCAAAAAACGGGTTCGAATAGTGTTTTATCTTTTTTTCTGCTTTCTTAAGCTGTTGGAAACATGTCAAATCACTGGCTTCCTATTGCGAACTTTCTGCTGTTGAAATATTGAACAGTAGTCCAGTTTTTCGCTTTGATATGAGATTAAGCAAAGCATTTCTCACACATCTACTGCTAATACTAGTGTAAGCAATTGTGATTTTAAAAAAAATGTGACCTTTCTAGAATGATTCATTTCGTTTCGTGAAGAATACCGCGGTTTTTTCTTCATCAAATCTTGATATGGATCGAGAACGCCGACGCCTCCCATTCCTCCATTGTTGTACGTCCCAAGGCAAAGTTCTTATCAGGAATACCAGACTTTTCTAGAAGTCCTAGAAGAAATTCTTAAATGAGTGGCGTGTTCGCGTCTCAGACAGTCCGATGAAATCGCAGCTTGCCCTGCTCGTGAACATGACCAAGTCCTCTAGCAAAGAGTCAGATGCAAGTGAGCGTACATTGTATAGGTAGATATCACCACCTTGTGTTGTTGGAGTAGTACTTTTAAACCGAAAATTATGTAAGATGTGTTGGCGGACTTTTTACTCCTTACCAACAATAATATGGCAGTAAATGTCAGAGAGAAGAAAACAAACATAATGAGAAGTGATGTGAAGAGAAGCCTTTATCATAACAACCACGGAAGTCCATGAAACACCGTAAGTACACATTTCTGGAAAGTTATCTTGAAACCACACATAGAACTCTTTTAGAATGAAAGTGTTATATCGATTTTTTCTATTACTTGCAAATTGAAGTTTCGGTAAACCTATTTCTTTTCTGTGTAAAATTACCAACCAAATCAACAACAGCTGGTGCAACCCAATGCTGGAACACCTTCGTAATGTTACTCAGAAAAGCGAAAATTCGAAACTCACCAAGTGACGGCCAATTATACGAGCAAGTGTTCGTACTCAAAATATTGGAGCATACACATTATTTTTGAAAGGCCAACAGAGCACATTTTAATGTATTCTACTTCGAACCCTTCTCTATGACTCTTACCTATTTCAAACGGCACAAATTCGTTGTTCTAAGCCATCCCTTGCCAGAAATCTGGCTCACTTTATCGTAAGTAGAAAAATGTTTGGCACACAGTCGCGACATTTACCTCACGCCTAATCACTAAGACTCTTGTCTATTTATGGTGAACTACAACATTAACAACACAACGAGATTAAGAAACTTGCACTATATGAATGAACATTAACACATTGGTGAGTCGCGCGTGACCCACGCGCCACTTGATGAACTGAGCCAGGTGAGTTATCTTTGACTCATTTAGATTAGACAGCTTATTTTGATGTACAAAGGTTTTCAGCTGCAAGCTGTAAATTAGTTCGATGGTTAATCCAACAAAGATTTTATAATGGTTGTTGGAAGAACTTTATTCTACGCTGGAAGTATGCAAAACCTTTTGTCGAACGTGTTTACTGGCTGCTGATTTACTGTTATGCCTTTACAATTGCCTTGTTAAATTACTGACATTATATGACAATGCAAAGTGTTAAAGGCAAATAAAACCAAGTTACAAAAAACTTTCAAACCCCGACAGCAATGTGTCGACGTACATGATAATCCACGGAACTGTCTAGTAAGTAGAAGGGCACGTACCATTCATGCCCAATATAACGATGAATCGAACTCTCCATATAACAAGTCATGACCACGGCTTTAGAAGATTTCCAGTAACCCTGAAGCTACCGGCATTTTTCGGAAAACCGGCAGTTCGTAGGGTCTAAAAATCATGCGTCGCTTTATGTGGCATCAGAGCAGTACCTGGCGTCGTCCTCAATATGCGTTATTCAAGTTTATGCTAGTTAAGAGAGATAAACGTAAAAACGTGCTGAAACATGTGTTACTGGAATAACCGTAGCTTTTCGTTTGAATAAGGCATTCCTACATTTTTTATTAAGTGTGTAGGCGCTACTACAGAAATGAATTCAACGGCTCTGAAACACAAGCGAAGCAAAAGTATGAGCTCAGTTCTTACTACGAAACACTCTACACTTACTTGAACTTGATACTTGAACGGCCCATTCTCACTAGTTGTGCGGGCCCCAGCGTAATAACCACTTTTCGAAGATTTGCTGGTTAAGCCATTGTGGTTTCCTAGAATGCCGAGGAAAGCCTGGCCAAAGTCTCCCCCGGGTAGTAGCCACGACAGGCACTCCCAGCCCAGGTGGATCAGAGAGAGATTTTAACCATACGACTTTGATACCAGGACGGTGATGGATCCTGGTATTTGTTTACTCTTAACTAGGCTTCCTGATGGAAACGCCGCACTCATTCTCAGCTTAGGAGACCCGGCCAGGTGGACGAATCCTCCGCTGGAAATCGCAGTCCGACACTCAGGAACACCTCCCAACCACTATGAGGCGGTAAACCGTTGGGAGGAACTTGACAGTTCATGTCAGAAACTAAATAACGAAATAGTTGGGTGTGCACAGCTTCCAAATATGTGTTATGAAATCAACTTTCACCATTGTGTTTTACAGCCTAAGTGGAATAAAAGATAAAATTTTGTTATTTTAACTAAGCTTCCTGAGCTTTTCAGAATTCATTTGTGGGATTTCTGGCTGCTATTTCGTACCATTTCTGGTTGAAAAAATCAACCGATATTGAGATAACTGAAATTTTTACGTTGGAACTCTGCTGAACTTGAAACGAAGTTTCACTGCGGTAAGGTTTTCTTCGCTTCCTAGCCTTCGTGCGCGCGGAAATAATGGTTTCCTTCACTGTAAGAACCCCAATATTGGCTGCTGAGCTTCTATGTGAACAGCAAAGCAATAAGCAAAACAGTTTTTCTACTTGGGCGGTCATCATACCTTCTATGCTGATTTCAGCTCTTTCTGCCTTCAATTCGTTTTTCCTCGCATTCATCACCCACAATTTCCTTGGATCATTTCGCGCGTTCTTTCGGCTGCTGCTTGTGGATTTCCTCTTCTTCATGAATGTGGTAGAATGATGGTGACGTGGACTCACCTTGCAATCTTGGTCGAGCTTAGTCGTTCCTATGTGAATTATAATACGAGGTTGGAAGAAGGATCGAATTAGTACATTTGCTTCCTGATCAACGGCATCATTAACACTAAATAGTGACACGAAATGCCGCCATAAGAACTTCACATTTCTGATGTGCGTTAATAGGTTGTGAACTCGTCTGCAGAGTGATTTTCGGTGGCCTCATTTTTAATGATATATTTATTTGTATGATCTTATAAACTGTTTTTGTTAAGTCCATGCGAGGTTGGTATAGGTCTTCGTTGTCGTCGTTGTTGTTGTTGTCCCCGCTGTTGGTGTTGTTGGTCGATGGCAAACGTTTCGGTGAGTTCGCCTTTCTCAGAGCCTAGACGTATTTTATGTAACAGCACACATATATTCGGTGAAATGCCTGCAGTATTAATGAAGATCGAACTTTCAAGTAAACGCCATTTCGGCCAGAAAGGCTGCTCACTGTGATGTTACGAGTGGGACTCTCAACTGTGGACTGGACTGGACTTTTTATGACATGTCTTATTTGCGACTCGATGTCCACAAACTTTTGCTACAGAGAGATCAGAAAACAGTATCAAGACAATATATGTAATCACTGCATCCGCGCTTCTTAGATTGGTTTACTTTCAGCCAAAGTGGGCGGATCACGCTATTTTTCAAGGCTTAGGAGGATGGACATAACTTTTCACACCCTGGTAATACATTAGTGATGGGAGAGAGAATATAACTGAGATTCTGCGTAAAAGTTCAAAATCTTCTGAGTTTTTTATTTTATGAGTTGTTTTAACTTCCGGTTTCTGTGAGGTCTTTTATGAGGAATTTCTTTATTTTCTATTTGCACGACAGCATCTACTTGCAAGTCACACAACCAAGTGGTAAAGTGGTCAGAGGCGCCCTGCAAAACACGTGGAATAGATCCTCGCACCCATGGGCCAACAAGCCTTACATCTCTCCGGAGTCGTCAAATTGGTACCAGACTTGTTTGAGAGAATAGAAGCACCGGCTCGATAGATCGGAAGGCTACCGCGAGTGACTGTAAAGGCCAGATATGCATTGAGTCTCCTCCAGCGATACTTAATGAACTCGAATGCATGGCGCATCCCTCAGGGGGATGGATCAACGCCGAGAGCTTCATCCTTTTTTAATGAGGCCTTGCTATAGACGACGAAATAGTTGCATTAGGATCATCTTAATTTTAAATTATGAATATCATCCATTTTGTGAACGATTCCCCACCTAATGTCAGCCGTCAAGCACAGTGCCATTTTCGTCTCAGTGACCTTCTATAGACATCGACACATTCACTCTCAGAGGTCACACTCTTATTTGTCTACAATGATCCGTTACAAAAACCTTTTTTTTTGGAGAATTTATTTTGCATGCTGACTATAGAATTTTGAAACATGCTGTGAACTAGGAGTCATCTAAGCTTCTCAGCAAAACATCTGTAAATTCATTTGAGGTTGGCGTACGCTCGTTAGATTCCCAGGTTTAACACATTCCTCAGATACCTCGCCTTAGATAAAAGAGAACGATTAAAAATTTTCCTCGCTTTATTAAAAAGCAAAAATCACGGAGAGTAAGCTTTTGCTGTTGCAAAGTAGTAGTCCAAAATATTTTGCACTAAGTGAAACCAATGTAATTTTTCTATACGTATCGTTATAAACCGATATCGCCTTGTAAACCTATCATTTCCGCGTTTACGGGAAAGCAATAATAAGGGTGCTTACGTACGACTACGGCTTCTGTACGATGCGAATTATACTGTGCTTGGCGGTACCAAGCCTGGAGAAGAAGATAGTCATCGTACAAGTTAAACATTCGTCACTACTTATAGTACACAAAAATTCTTATAAAAGTGCAGCTGCAGGATATTGGCTGCAAACTTCCTCGCGCGTTTCTATTGTGTACAACAATGTTTCATGGCGATGACATGTTCACCCAAGCGAATACGACACGCAAGCTATAAGGATCCACTTTCAGTCTAACTTTTACACAATTTTTTGAGAGTATCACTCAGAAGTCTTCGCTTCGTGGAATCACCTCGCCCATCTGCTTCCCTCTCAACCATCCCACCCCACTTTCAAGTCCATCAAAGGACCGGTTGAAAAAATCCATTAAAGGCAAAGTTAGTCAGGATTTTGATAGAAAAGCTTCAAAGCGCTTTAGTACACCGCATGTAACGGCCATGTGAAAAGCTGCTCACTGACAGGTAAGAAAATAAAAGGGAATCGTAGGGATCTCTTCGAAATCCGTATTTTTCGAGGAGACCCACAGAAGTAGAAGCAATGCCGGAACACTTCCCTAATGCTGGAAACCACTTTTGTGATATACTTGTGATTTGGTGGCAGTTCAACCACTGAGGCAATAATGATGTCCATAAATATCAAATCGGTGCATATCCAGTTTGTTTCTTTTAAAAGATTTTGAATTTGTCCTTGAATAAATTCCTCATCAGTTTAGAAGAAAAAAACAGTCCTAAACTTGGGTACCTGAAGAAACCAATTTTGAGTTTTGCAAAATTTATATTTGTACTAACAACCGCCCTTAATATTAAATTCTTTTTATCAGAGCTCCCACCACTCTATCCGTTGTTCCTCCACTACTGCAAGCAAGAAAAATATTGCAAAGTTTAAAAATACACCAAAATAAAATCGAAATTCACGCCATGGCATAATCACGAATACCCTCAGGAAGGATTTGCAACGATACGATGCGTTGAAATCGAAAACTACAAGGAAAGGGATTTTTCTTTCACTAACTTTACTACTTTTTCTTGAAAGTCGCTGAGGTCACCACTTTTTTTAATCAAAAATAGAAAATTAGCAAACATATACCAAGCCTTCTGGTTGCGACTTCCAGTGGAAAGCGCTAGAACTTCTCTTTGATTAAGTAAACCTTTCGTGACTACAGCAATTTTCTCACGCAGTTTTCGAATTGCTGATAAAACCGTCTCTTTCTCGTTTGCAATTCATTGAAGCTCTTTAAAACCAACTGAGGATTGTACGATTTTGTCGTAAGAAACTTTTTCTAAGATTAGAATACCCTTTTTATTTCTCTCTGATTTGCCTTCATTAAATCGCAAAACTCTTTGCAGCCGTGAATCTTTCCTACTCTCTGAGAAGAAGTCATAATTGTAGTCTGCGTTCAGAACTCTCGAGTGAAAATGGATCAGCAGGACAAATCCACGGCTCTCGCAGCGACAACGCTTCTGGTTTTTTTCTCAAACTTATCCCCAGTATTCGGATGCACTGGAGCTCCAGGACAACGAGGTACGGTATTGTTAATGTTATTTTTTATTTACTGCCTATTATAATTTTCCACGGCAGGGTATTACGTGTGAAGCAACCACAATGATGCTGCTGTTTCACACGTAATACCCTGGCATGAAAAATTATAATAGGCAGTAAATAAAAAGTTAACATTGTGTTTTCGGCTACAACCTCAGCTAAACTGAATTTAATGTCGGTTTGGGCTTCCCAGGTTTATTTCGTTGACGGATGATTGCTGATGGCTCTGATCGATAGAACTAGCTGCGAGACAAGCGAAACTAAGGACCTGCATGGTGTTATGGTGAAGGCGTTAGTCCCTGGAAAGGGTAGTAGCGCTTTGTTCCTCACTACAGACACCCACAGTCCGGACTTTTGCAAATGTCTCAGCGTCATTAAGCTATTGCAGCCAGAAGAACCCTCTTCACTCATTTTTCCGCTTCGAACCAGCACTTTCCCACATTTGAATCTATGCAATACATGCTAATAAACCACAAATAGGAAACTTTTCCTTTTTGATAAAAATGTTATTAAGCAAAAAGTCATTGCCAGTTTTATTGTTCCATTAATACCAGTGTAACGGTATTGCATGCTGTAGCAGCTATGAGAAATAAAGCAACTAAAGTTGATACATATTGATCAGCTTCAACGTCGTCAAAAACAATAAATTCACTTGCAGTGACCAACCGAACGTTTGCTGTCAGCAACTTCAATTTACCCACACGATTAGCCTACAGTGAAGCAATAGCCGTAAGATCACAAGTTCCTTCTATGTCCGCGAACGAGCAGACGGCGAGAGCTCTGGTACAAAATCTAGTCAGTGATTCGGTAAGAGACAAAAAACTCTGGTGCAATAAAACCTTGAATTCAAAATCCACGAAAATTTCAAGACCCGTGACATGTTTTTACGAGATCGCCCGCACAGCGTGATTTCTCTTCAGATAAGAGAAGTTCTGGAAGAAAACGGACGCCGAGCAGGTCTACCAGATTTCGTGACAGCGGCGATTTTAAACCAAATACAGGTGCAGATCAACTACCAACCACTTGGATGCGCGACGGTTTCGGTTAATGCAATGCCGAATGTGGCACTAGCAGGTCTGTGTACTAAACATTGCTTTTTTGGTGCCATATTGCTATCAGATGGTTCTCAACCATTTATAAAACGAAGTGTTATGTCTTTATTTATGAATGTTTCTTAAAGCAAATGAAAGATTGCAAGTAGGAAACTAATCAGCTGCCTAGTCTTTCCTGATTATTCACATGAAGTATAACCTGCACTGACATTTGAAATTTGACAGCGTAAAGTACTGTTATGAATAAATTATTCGAGAAAGCGCTGATTTCCAATCAACTTCGCAATTTTGAAAATTGGAAACCTTGCAGCGGCACCGAATATGGCGAGAGAGAGTTGCTTCGTCACCGGAGATATAGTGAGCGCTGTGTGTCCCCTCATGGCCAACGTGGTTCAAAATTGCCAACTTGTAGGAAATCCGCAAGCAATAGCGGTGCCGGACCAACATTTGACAATCAGTGGAACTATAGCGGTTGGAAGTTTGAACAAGTTTATTTGAAGCAACATATAGTTCGAAATGTCGCAAGTTTTCAGATCAGCAACATAGTCCTGTCTAGCTGGACTACACAGCAGTGGCAATCGCTCCTCAACAGAATTCTACCTGTTCTAGCATCCCGCTTGGGAACGGCCTTTTCCTCAGCGACTGTCACTGTTAGCTGAAATAGTGCTGGAAATATTTCAACAGTATGCGTTTTTGGTGGTACGAGACCCCTCACGGTAACCTTCCTAAACCATCCTATATTCTTTATTCCGGTCTTTCAGGGTTTTGGTAAATAGTGTTACTAACGGAGGATTAAAAACGACGTTATGATAAGTTTTGCTTAGTTATTGCAGTCTTGGGTTCCACAAGTAAATTGTTTTCACAGAATAAAGTTATGTACTAGTTTGTTGTAGAAGCTAGATCTGAGAATTTATTAGAATCTACTAGAAGAATCTATTAGATCGAAAGGTTAGAATATATTTGGATAAATTTACTTGAAATGTAACGCATTCCTTGTGCGATGAATTGAATTATCAACAGCAGCAAAAGATGCAAAGTAAACCAACTGTTGAAACACTGCAGCCAGTCCTCTGAATCCATCCGTCCATCAAAATAAGTAAACAATTGATTTGGTCCGTGCTAACCTTCTTACGACAACTTTGGAACGCGTAATCTAGCCTTGCGCTTGCCGGCCCAAGATCGTCCACATGCATGGCGGGAAGAAGTCTCTTTGCCGTCATCGAACTGAGTCATCAAAGGAAGGGAATTTAATCGAAAATAACGAGCATTCTTCCAACATTCAACGACCAATGACATTTTATAGGTACGGTCTCATGTGTTCACTTAACTACCTCGCAGTTCCAGGTGATGGCAAACACAACAGTAATACAACAAGCTACTGAGGAGAAAAGACGAACGTAGGACGGCTTCAATGACCATTACAAAACTTAAAGCTTTTTCCTTCGCATTTCTTGAAACACTCAGCTCCTACGCGAAAAATTTCTCCAAAAGAAGCTTGCAAATGGGTTTGAAGAATAGGCAGCCTGAAAGAAAAATTATTATCTAGAAAAAACAAGTTACTATCACGTGGAAATCACAACTATCACCCATCAGAATCCTGCATAAAAGAGTAACACCGAGTGAGGTACGCCGAGGAAGAGAGAAGTCGATATGAGGGCGATCACGCAACATTGAGACGAATAAAAACAGTGGGCTGTCGACTCAGATCGTCGGTCCTGATAGAGACGAAAAAGTGGGAACGTTAGCCGAATAAACATTGTTTATCAACTTCGTATAAGCCTGCCATAGAATGAGTATAAACAATTATTAGCTTTACTACGTACATTTAGTAAGATTTACGCGATTTTGTTCGTATTTTTTGAGCAAACGCGAGCTGTTATTGTTCTTTGTTCACGATTAAGCTGACGTTTCGGCGAATTTCGCCTTCTTCAGAGCCTGGAAAGGTCAAGTTGATAGCAACTCACTCGGCCAAACGCCTCCATAGCGAAACAAAGAAACCCCAAACCAAGATTTCAATCACTTTGAACACAGCTTTGCACACTCACCGCTTTCTATGAGGTCTCCACTAAGTATGTCACGTAGAGACCAACTTTTTTTTTTCCACGTGGAAGTATAATGTGCCCCTCACATCAGAAAAGCAGTTTTATATACTGCCCTATATCACGCGTGAT
>UYYA01000937.1:0-27182 GCA_900624975.1 Angiostrongylus costaricensis | reverse complement strand
GAAAAACTCTCGAGGCACTCTGGATTAATTCCAGAAATCCGAAAATGAACCGCAGGGAAGAATGCCTCATTATCACGAGTAATATAGGGCAGTATATAAAACTGCTTTTTTAATGTGAGGGGCACATTATGCTTCCATGTGATTTTTGTGCGGTTGGTCTCTGCATGACATACTTAGTGGAAACCTCATAGAAAGCGGTGAGTGTGCAAAGCTGTGTTCAAAGTGGTTGAAATCTTGGTTTGGGGTTTCTTTGTTTGGTTATGGAGGCGTCTGGCCGAGTAGATAGCTATCAACTTGACCTTTCCAGGCTCTGAGGAAGGCGAAAACCGCCGAAACGTCAGCTTAATCGTGAACAAAGAATAATAACACCTCGCGTTTGCTCAAAAAAAATACGAAGAAAATCACTTGATCAATGCCGAGGTTAATAGAAAGTCGGTCATGGCAGCTACCATTGTGCTTTTGTGTTATGTTTGTAAGGAACTAAAGGTGTGCTGAATAACAACCTCGCGATTGCTGTAAAAACAGTACAACAGATTTATAACCCGTTGTTTTAATGTTTAATCGTTTTTTTATCAATTTCATTTTCCGAAGATAAAAAAGAGGAGAGAAATCCAAATAATGAGGAATAAACGACATTACATTGATGCCACGGTTCTCCCTCATATTAGGGATCTCGAGCCGGTTAGTCGCAAGGCTACGTGGCGCGCCTCCAGGTGGCGGATAGGGGGTTAATGGTGGAACGAAAGTGACCTTTGCTTCCCTGAGACGCAGGTGGATCCAGGGAATGGATTCCCTGTTATTTTGGGCATACCTTCTGTATTTGCTAGACGTCTTCATGCACGCGTGTGTGGCTGCGTTCCTGCTTATGCGGATTGTATTCTACGAGTCAATTCGGCCAAAAGCCTGCAATCAAGTGACAGGAAAGTACGGGAGGCGGTTAGGAATCGCCTCCAACAGATAAGCTCTACGTCCACTCTGGGGGTGGACTGGCAAGCTACCCCTGAGTATAATCAGCCTCCACGTTCAGAGCTCAGCAAGCTACAAGTGGGAATCAAAGTTCTAAACACAGTAAAGGAAACCAGCCTCATTCCCCTGACGCCGAAAGTGCCCCAATTCGTCAGCGTTGGGTAAGACGAGTACGAAAAGGCCGCTAAAATCTCAGGGCCAATGGAAGCTGCTTCGATTTCAAAGAACTATAATAACGATCTGTACTTATAACACGTACACTTTCATCGGAGTTCTCGATAGAAGACTTGCTCATGCAAGCAGGAAGGATAAGGTACGACGTCATCCTGGCCAAGAGGAGACGACGCCACCTATTCAACGTCATCTATGACACCGGAAAAGAACTGTTCCTCGGAACATGCGACAATAGAGGAGTCGGCGGCGTCGGCGTTCTCGTCAGCACGAGTTTGTTCATGAACATCGCTTCATTCGAACAACTTACAACTCAAATCCGACGTTTACGATTAAAAAGATGTGGATCAATACCAGTTTTGACAATCTTCGTCGTTTACACACCGACATCAAACTATAACGAAGAAGAAGTCGAAACGTTCTATATGGACTTGGAGAAGTTCTACAGAGAGGGCCACAAATTCTTCAAGGTCATCATTGGAGATTTCAACGCCAAGATTGGACCAAGAAGAACGTCTGAAGAATGTCATATTGGGACCCACGGATTAGAATGGTACGAACAGAATGAGCGGCTATCTGAGTTTATCATGGCGACCAAGACAATCCACGGTAAGTCGCAATTCCAGAATCCCCACCCTCAGCGCTGGACGTGGGAGTCTACCAATGGAGAGTACCATAACGAAATAGACCACATCATAGGAAATAGGAGGTTTTGCCTAACCGATGTCGCTGTTATCCCAAAATTCGACACGGGATCAGACCATTGCCTCCTTCGTGCAAGATTCTATTTCTCGCGGAAAGCAGAAAAAGCCACTAAATTCTAAAACAGAAGCCCCAGAAACAACGCACACTGGGACTTATTCAATTCATTAGTCGGCTGCTGCGAAGATGCCGTTGTCGATAACATCGACGAAGAATACGATCGGCTCAATCAACATCTTCACGTTAGCGCTATGAAAGCTGAGTATTCGAAAGTCACCAAGAAACGTTTGTCTCCAGAAATAATTGAGCTGATACGATAGCGTGGAATCGCACGAGCTGCACGCAACCGCAAACTAATGTCCGAACTTGCAAAAAAATACAGATAGGCGGTAAAAGAAAATCTTAAAAAGAGAACTGCAGCAGTAATAGTCGAAGCTGCAGAGGCTCGGAAAAGCATTTACGAAGCCCACCGAAGCTTCGCCAATTACAAGACCAAAATGAATGTACTCCGACGCTCAGAAGGAACAGTTACAGCATCAAAAAAGGCAATGAGGAAGATCATTCACGAATACTACTCAGATCTCTTTGATAGCCACACCCACCTTTCGTCATATGAAATAAAGGAGGGTGGATATGTTGTACCACCGGTTCTCCCTTCCGAAATCCGACATGCCATTTCGTCGGTGAAAAATCGAACAGCACCAGGTCCGGAGAGGATAAGACGAGAACAATTGAAGAACCTTCCGCCAGTCTACGTAAACATATTGGCTCGGCTCTTCACACGTTACCTGTCTGAATGCAAGGTCCCCACTCAATGGAAGACCAGCAATACAGTGTTATTGTTCAAGAAGGGTGACCTACACGATATCGGCTACTGTCGCCCAATCTGCTTACTGTCTGTCGTCTACAAACTTTTCACTCGAGTCATCCTAAACAGGATTAACAGAGCACTAGACGAAGGACAACCATGTTTGCAAGCAGTGCTTCGAAAAGGATTTAGGACGGTGGACCACATCCAAACGGTAACACGGCTCATAGAAATATCGCGAGGGTACAAAAGACTGCTCTGCCTCACTTTCCTCGATTTACAGAAGTCCTTTGATTCAGTTGAGATAGAAGCAGCCTTGGAAGCCCTTGATAGTCAAGGAGTCTCTACTTAGTATATAAAGATTCTTCGTAAGCTGTACAAAATTTTCACAACCAAGGTATCATCATTCTACAACGACATTAACATTGACGTCAATAGAGGAGTTAGGCAAGGTGATCCCATCTCGTCAAAATTATTTACTGCCACTCTCGATAACGTCATGCTAACATTGGAATGGGATAATATTGGAATGAAAATCGATGGTCGGCAGTTACACTATCTTGGCTTTGCTGATGACATCGTCCTTATAACACCAAACATTAGCCACGCGGAACGTGTGCTTGCCGATTTTGATAAAGCCTGTTGGAAAGATTCTTCGACTAAATCTCACGAAAACGGTGTCCACACAAGTAAGGGATGGTATCTGAAGATCCGATCTGCGTCAACGATCAAAAATCAAAGATGCCGTTCTGTACGCCAAACAGTCGAAGATAAGGTGGACCGGACACGTAACGCGCATGAATGACAACCGATGGGTAACAGCCGTTAATGATTGGATTCCTCGGGATGTTAAACGCACTGCAGGAAGACCACCGACCCGATGGTCAGAGTTCTTCACCAAAAGCTTAGAAGAAAGATATGATGCTCGACGAGTCCCTACAGCGAGCAGAACCCACTGAGCTACTTTTGCACGCGACAGGTAAAAATGGAAGATTTACCGGCGCCCGCTCGATTCACTCAGTGATCAATGGGACTACAGGTGATACATTGATGAAAGTGCGGTTCCTTCCAGGATAATATTGTTCAATATTCTTAGAAAGTGTTAAGTAAATATCCCCAAGATTGATTTTCTATTAACCTCGATACTGATTGATAATTCGGTGTTTCCTTCAACAAGCAGACATGAAGTTGTTGTTATAGAATTTATTAGGATACAATAACTGACGTTTCGGCGGTTTTGCCTTCTTCAGAGCTTGGAAGGGTCAAACTGGCATGCAATCTACCCAGACAAACACTTACATGACCTTGGCAGATAAGACTTAACACATAAATTCGCATTCGCATAATAAACAGTTTCATTTGAACATCCATCGTTTATTCGTTACAAGTATTCCAATTTGTTGGTGGAGAGCAGCCGCACAGAGTAATACACGGGCGAGGACAGTCCACCAATTAATAGGAATACTTACATTTTTTCTACATTTTTATGTTTTTTTTAATTTACACTTCCATTTTTTGTTCGTTATTAATGCTTAAATCGAGTACGTGTAGTGCACTTGTCAGAGGTGCTTTGTAATACACATGCGATCCTTAGTTCGCGTCTGCGCCCTGGGAAATCGGGACCCTCAGCCATTAGGGAGTGCATAAATGATGTCAAAGTTGTCTGTGAGGACACAGCCACTGATTTTGCACGTCGGTTGGCAATCGCACTTCACTACACAGGTCCAGTTCGTATTTAATCGCTTCTAAGATTATCTCGGCCGAATTTCTAGTGCTTCCATCAAGGACTGATCACCACCGAACGCTTAACCCTTCCCCATGGTAACATTGCGTTCTTCGAAATGCTTATACTAAATCTTTACTACCTTCATTGGTTTACATCCTTAGCGCCTGTATGGTCGTCTATGCAAACGTATAGAAGGTGCACATATGAAAAAACTCCTAGTTGGGAAAGTTAAGGCCAGACAGAACACTCCATCAGACGCGCCTATCGCGCAGAAATCTAAAAGATCCGCGCGTAAAACTCTTGATGTGTTGTCGATAAATTCAAAATCCAAAAATGGACTTAAGTTGTGATCACGTATGACCTCTCCAAACAGCTTAGACTGATTTTTTGGCCTGACATAGACACCCACCAATGTAAAATCTTGTACGGCTGGTCGCCAACAATAACTGGAGGACTTAAAAAGGACAAAATGGTGAGTGTTTAAAAATTGATGCTTATTATGGCAATTAAATTCATGTACTGAGTTTTTCTGCACAGGTCACTGTAATGTTTTGCAGAGTAGATTGCACATCAATGTGACTCTTCCAGACTCTAATGGAGGCGAAACCGCCGAAAGCGTCAGCCAATGCTGAGTAGAGCTTTCGTTGCAATCTCACGTCTGCTTAAAGAAGAAGAAACATTAGCTTTTAGTAAATAAAGGATAAAGCTCTCTGCGTTGATCAATCCCTGAGGGATGCGCCATGCATTCGATTTCATTAAGTATCGCTGGAGGTGATTGAATGCATATCTGGCCTTTACAATGGCTCGCGGTGACCTACCGATGCATCGAGCCAGTGTTGCTATCCTCCTGGTACTAATTTGCCAACCCTGTAGGAATGGAAGACTTGGTGGCCCATGGGCGCTAGGATCGACTCCATGTGTGTGTCGCAGTGGTGTCTCCAACCAAGCGCCCCTTAGCTTTCAATGAGTTCAGTATTACGGCTTAGTTAGATGAATGTCAAACATTCTGGAGAAAGATGAAAAAGTGAAGCAAAAAAGGAACAATGACATTTTTATGTAAACTAACATTAAAATAACAACGACATTTCCTAGTACTATTATGCATAATTGCAGAGAACATTTATTTAGCTCATTTATGTACCTTCGCCCTGTGCAACTGAATTATAATATAAACAGCATTTTTGAACTTTGCAGAGAAAAAATTACGGCGTAAAGAGCAGTTTGGACAAATCTACTTCTATGAATTCAAATTTGGGTGCACGTAGCTCAGATAGTTCAAAACATTAATGAGATATGGGTCAAGGAAATGTTAACGAACAGATTGTGCAACGATCGTTGGGAAAATTTCTTTGCGGCGAATTCGACTTTGAAGGTGAGGGAGTTCGCAGACGTCGTTCTGCTATTAACGACGATGATTTGAAGGGTTTGAGGAGAACACACATATATATACACAAACACACACACACACATGCACGCACGCACGCACGTACCCACACATACATACACATAAAAACCCATATACACATACACATACACATTCTAATTGCTTCAAAGTACTTAGAAATAACGGAAAAACGGAAGAAGTTCAAAAAATGGACATCAAACGAATTGTGCGACAATCAAAGAGATCGTCGTCTTGAGCAATCGTCGGCGCTTCTTCTACACTACCAGAACGACCTGTTTCTTAACGGTATTATGACGCTCAACGAGAATATAAGTTGGAATTTGACATCAATTTCCGAGTAGCCCAATAGTTATGATGGAAATATGTAATATGGCTGTGATGGCTTTGCCAGAAACAAGGGGACGATTCCTTTCTCGCTGAAAACAAGCGATTAAGATATTTAGGCAATGAATGACATGTGACGTCACCAACCGTTATGAATAGAAAGCAAACAAGAAAAAGAACTGAAAAGCAGAGGTCGCAGAATTTAAGCGGTTAGAAGACGATATATGGGCAAGAACTAGTGTGTAGTTGTGAAAGGAGATCTTCTTGTTCTCGATCTTAGAAAGATTACAGGAAGAAGGTAGAAAAACATCACAAAATGAGCTGCTCAGTGTTAACCACTGCATACAACCAGGAAAGCCGTCCGATTTCATGAACACAAAAGCTTCTACTGGCGTAAAATAGTCCTCTCAAAAAGATTTAGGATAATGAGGAAGCTCGACGCTGCGAAATGAAGGGACGAGTTCGCTGAACATCAGCAATGGGAGGAAGTGGAGAAATCGCCAAACAGCGCTGAAAAAACTGAACTGCTGTGTTCTCATCACAGAAGGCTGATGAGAATGACAATTTTGAAACACGTTCGTACGATAAGTAAATACAGCTTTAACAATGAAAAGTTAAAAGAGGAATGTGAAATTGAGAATTCTGTAGAATGTGTAGAATTAGAACGAATACCCAACTAATAGAAGGAAGGCCAACTCAAGCTGCAATATAGAAATACATGGATGATTTGAAATATATGTAGCCCAGGGTTTCCACCTATATTCTACCTAAATATGCTGCTACAAAGTCTCTCACGCCGTGAAAAAAAAGAATCTAGCCTTTTAGGATCAATATTTCGGGTAAGAAAAAATAACGCGGAAGTCCATTCACCGCAAAATGATGAATTTTTCAGGCTACAAGCCAGGCAAATCCCCTTGTACGAATGTCGAGAATTTGTAGTATTTTGACTTCTCACTGAAAGAAAGTGAATGCATTACAGTAATGCGTGGAATAACAAGATCAGAAACAACAAAATAACTGGTATCTGACGTTGAAAGAAATCTACAGTCTTAACTCTTTTATTTACTGCCTTTTTCTTCTTAATGGCAGGGTATGTTGCGAAATATAACTCGTATGAAATGCTGAGATATTTGCAAAACTCCCGACCACAGGTGTATGCAGTGGGGAACGGGTCTGGTGAAGTGCGCTGCTCCCTGGTAAGGACAACAGCGCGTGTTCGTTCCCCACTGCATACACCTGTGGTCCGGAGTTTTGCAAATATCTCAGCAATTCATACGAAATCTACAGTGTTTTATTATTGAAATCCGTCAGGAATTCGGGATACGCACATTTCACCTGAATCAGTACGATCGGGTGGAGTGGGAAGTCGTGGTTGGATTGGCAAGGCGTTCTCCTTTCTACGAGGTGAGGGCTGCGCTCTGTGATCACTCAACGAGGAAGTGTGTCGCACCGCCCTCGGAGCGTCACCAACCACGTCCAGTGAGGAATCGATCGTCCGGAATCCATCTGTAGCTAAAATACTTGTGGTTTCGCTGAAATGCTGAAGAGCTAGCGACTAAGCGATTGAGTTGGTCCAAATGCGCACGAAGAAAAATGAACTCTAAGTTGCTGAATTGGTATATTTTTTGTCCTGCACTTCCCATGAATTTCGCTCATTACTGTTTCACTGGAAGCAACCACGAGACCAAAGGTGGAAAGATAGATGAAATGTCAGAAAATAAATAAAAATATAGCTTACAAACAGACTAGCGGTTTTTGCCCAGGACTTAAGCGGCACCCGAAAAAGCGCAGTGTAGCCTTGCGACTAAACGGCTCTGAAACCCTCACAAGAAGGAGATTCGTATAACAGATGACTTCTTTTATTAACCAAACTTATCATTTTAGAACTAAACATTCAGACAACCACTCGAATAGTACACGTTGACACTGAGTAAAATGTGAACAAAACGTTAAACAGCCGAATAAAGTTCTCCAAACGACGGAGTGTACTGTCTATGAGTTCTAGTGATGAGATAGATTCGAACTTTTAACAAACTCGCCATAAGTTTGCACTCACAGCACAATTTTACCGTAGCGAAACTAATAACACGGAAATAGAACAAGTCCGGGCAGTTCCGCGTCGCGACTGCACTTTCAGCAGAAAAAAATTAAAAGCGAAAGAAAGATGGAGCTCCGAATCGCGCTATTCATCCGGGAAAAGCGATGTTAGAATCACTCGTTTCTGAGTTCGTAAACGAATGATCACTGCAACGTGCTTATATAATGAAACACCTTTCACTAAGGCAACGAAATCGACGTCGTACTTCCGCTTGACAGAGAAGTAAAAAGTCGCACTTTCAGGATCGGAGTATGAATTTCTGTGTAGCCTTAGCCTTCTTCTGTACAAAACGCTTTACATAGTATTCTAGTTCACTTTTATAAGTTATTTTAAGACATATTTATTTATATGATCCTATAAACTGATCTTCTTAAGCTGATGCGAGGTTGGTATAGGTCTTCATTGTCGTCCCACTCGTAACAGCACCGCTCTGTGGAAGGCGAAATCGCCGAAACGTCAGCCATCGACCAACAACACCAATATTAACGACAAAGAAGACCTATACCAACCTTGTACCAGCTTAAGAAGATCACTTTATAACATCATATAAATAGATATATCAACTATCTATGCCAAAGTTCATAGAAAGTCGGTCGTTTGAGTTATTTTAGGACATTAAAATTTTTTTTGTTAAGGGCCACATCTGTTAAGCATATCTAAAGGTACGGAGGTAGCTTATATAATCTTGACTTTCACTGCGACATTAAAGAGAGCACTTCCATCAGCCGATCAACCGCTTTTTAATACGGTAAGGAGGCAAATTTTTACAATAAAGCACGTTGTAATATTTAGCAAGTTGACACTGCATGTCAAAAACATCAGAACCCACGTGACGTGTGACATAAGACGACAATCGTAGAGCACGAAAAATTCCTCCGATCCACATTTATTTGCTAATTTTTCAAAAGGAGTTGCAGTTAAGATTTTCTTAGACATGAAGGTGGAGACTCGATAGCAAATCGAATCTAATTATAAGGAGAGGAAAATTGAAAGCATTTAATTTACGAAGGTCGGTGGAGAATTAGTGTCGACGAAAACACCAACTCATTTTGCAGAGGACTGTTGCACTCAAAGTGTCCGCCAAAATAACAGGGAGGAACTATTATCGTTGGACCGGAACTAATTAGCGATGAATGACGGAAACCCGGAACTAATCGTTGATAATGAAGGTTAGTTGGATGGATTTCCAGCGCTGTGCTTCTCCCAATCAACAGCTTTCGCAAGCCAATTTTTCATGCTCGCTGTTTTCTTTCCTTTTAAGAATTTTTCTTTTGAATATTAACTCACTATCGTTATTCTGTTACGTTAACATATTCACGTAGTTTAGTCATAAAGGGTAAAGGATAAAGCTCTCGGCGTTGATTAAGCCCTGATGGATGCGCCATGCATTCGATTTCACTAAATATCGTTGGAAGTGATTGAATGCATATCCGGGCTTTACAATGACTCGCGGTGGCCTACCGATGTATCGACTCAGTGCCGCTATCCTCCCAGACAAGTCTGATACCAATTTGCTAACCCTGGAGAGATGGAAGGCTTGGCGGGCCACGTGCGCGGGGATCGATTCAACGTATGTGTCGCAGTGGCGCCTCCAACCACTGCGCCACATGCGTCCAATTCAGTGTAGTCATACATAAGGAAATTAGGCTGCCACAACAAACCTCATCCAGCATTGCTAGCAACTAAAAAAAGGATCGACGGAGAATATTTGCGCTCTACGTGTTCGTACAACAACTCAAACAGAGACAAATAAAGTCTCCACTGGGACATACTGGTTAAGGCATGAGTCGCTACATGATTAATGGCATGTGTATGAGCATATTAAGCCTTCCAAAAGCGTCGCCAATGCTTAGAAGCAATTCGACATTTCGTTCAAAAAAAAATAGAACCTATGATGCCATGGTGAAACGTTACTCGTGAACACGATTTTAAAGAAGAGATTGTATATTCTAGCATCCTTCTTCCCCATAAGATGCATTATACCGAATGCGTGCTACTCTCAGTGTCTCTCGAGTAAGAGAGGAATATGGAGCTGCCTTGAACTGCTGCAGCGTCAGATGGACACTTTTACTGATTACAGCGACTGGATTTTATCAAGTATCACCGAGGTGGTCGAAAGGCACAAAATAGTGCAACCTTGGCAGCAGTGTTCCGACTACGCAGAACCAGTGGCTTTTCCACTAGCACGGAATTGAACCAACGATAACGTGTGTGCTATAAGATACCTCCAACCATGGTCATATACATACACCTTAGCTAAGGGTCATACGACGAAGAGCAATGCTACACTATACGGCAATCTATAATAATTAACCTGAAAGTGATGACAGGAACGACAATCGACGATTTTTGACAAGAACATTGCTCTTGCGAGGATCAGAATGCCTTCAGTACAGTAACTAAATCTGTCAACTGATTGTTTAACGAGACGGCCAGCAAACAGTTAAACGACCCAATTTCATTTGTCATAGATGAATAAGTTAAAGTGATTAAAGTGGAGATGTCAGTGAAAAACAAAAAGACACCGACGAGATACATGGGAAAACAAGGAAGTTGGTCTTATCTTTTATCGCATTTTATATTGTTACACGTTAGACCTTTAAGATGGACGGCGTTGAAATGACTGTTTCGCTTCGCCTTTTTTCTCAACGTACACATGACACATACAAGAGCATTAGTCAGCAGAATTGCTATTATTGGCCAATTTAACGAATTCCATGTTTACTCAATTCAATACAACCATCGATTGTTACATAAGTAACGTGATCAGCTGTACTTTGCAATAAATCACCTAATAAAACTAATAACTTGCTTACTTGACTTGATACTTGAATGTCCCGTCCTCACTGGTTGTACGGGCCTCAGCACAATCTCCATTTTCGAAAATTTGCTGGTTAATCTATTATGATTATCTAGAGTCCCGAGGTTAGCCTGGCCAAAGTCTGCTCTAGGTCTTCACCACGACGGAGAGTAGCAGCCCTTGTGGATCAAAGGAAGATTTACCACCATGCCACTTTGATACCAGAACGGTGGTGGATCCTGGTATTGGTTTACTCCTAGCTAGGCTTCCTGATGGAAACGCTGGACTCCTTCTCAGCTTAGAAGGCCCTGCCAGGAGATGAATCTCACCGCTGTACGTCGCAGTGCTACACCCAGAAGAAACACCTCTCAGTCACGATGAGGCGGTAAACCGTTGGGAGGTGGTCACCTCATTATATTTTTCAAACGAATAAGTACATGAAGAGTTGGAGTTGTTTCCTCTTCTCCTTTTTTGAAGAGCTCCCTACTATCTTATTGATCATTATCACCAGCAATTCGTCCCTACTATGTGTCGCTTAATGACAAACATTGTACAAGAAAGAAAGAGTAGCAGCAATGTCATTCAACACCGTAAGATACTCGAAGCGACTCCTTTTTTTCTTGACGACAGCATGATCGCCTTCTTTTTACAATTAATGGAAATTGAAACTACCGGCGAAAGAAATATAGTCCATGAAAATATATCATGACTCGTGATAATCACTAGACTCCCGTATTTTATCTTCTAGCTCCAATTTTGCTATCATATTGCAACCGAGTACCTCGCTAAGGTGCAATTAATAACTTGATACTTGAATGGCCCGTCCGCACTGGTTGTGCAGGCCCCAGCATAATCTTCATTTTTCGGAGATTTGCTGGTTAAGCTCCTGCGGTTCCCTGGAATCGCGAGGTCAGCCTGGCCAAAGTTTGCCCCAGGTCTTTTCACCACAGGCAGTTACAGCCCTTGAGGACCAGAGAGAGATTTACCACCATGCGACTTTGATACTAGGACGGGGGTGGATCCTGGTATTGGCTTACTCTTGGCTAGGTTTCCTGATGGAAACGCCGAACTCCTCAACTTGGAAGACCTGCCAGGGCATGAATCTCCCGCTGTACACCACAGGCCGACATCCAGGAACACCTCACAGCCACGATGAGGAAGTAAACCAATGGGAGGGCAATTAATAACTAATAAAAAAAAGTAAAGATCTCGACGTTGATCAACCTTTGAGGAATGTGCCACGCATTCGACTTCATTAAGGATTGTTTGGAAGTGATTGAAAGCATATCTGGCCTTTACAATAACTTGCGGTGGCCTGCCGATGTATCGAGCTAGTGCTGCTATCCTCCCAGACAAGTCTGGTACTAGCTTGCCAAACCCAGAGGGATGACAGGCTTGGTGGGCCATGGTCGCGGGGATCGGCTCCATGTATGCGTTGCAGGGCCCCTCTGACCACTGCACCACACGCGCCCTTAATAATTAATAACACTTAGTAATCAGTCAAAATCAGTAACTTTTTAATCTAACTCCAGATAATTTCTCATGAAGGGGAGGATAGCATAGTGGCAGTGATCTCCATCATCACGAGCATGGTGGCAGCTCAATTCCGCTCCAGGCCAACGAAGCCTCTCATCTCTCCGGGGTCAGGAAATTGGTACGAGACTTGTCTGGGAAAAATCACTCTCTTCAATCCTATTGGGAACGCTCGAATAAGGCTACCTCAGTACTCCAGAAAGAATTACTCGGTCATCATTCCGTAACATTCAAGATGAAGTGGAAGTCCTCAAGCAGTAACCGAAGCCACACGCAAGACTTGAAATATTTTCGTTGACGGTGGATGCGAGGATACGATTCGAATGTGATAAGTGCTAGGATCCGCATAGACGTAAAGACTTACTTACTTGGATATTTGGACGGTCCGTCTCCAAGAGTTGCGCGGACCCCAGCACATGTGCCATGAAAAGGGATCAAGTAAAATAAAATTGAATAAATAAATAAAATGATTTTTCACGGCAGGGTATTATGTGAAGAACAACAACAATGACGTTGTGATATTTGCAAAACTCAGACGCCAGGCCAGATTCAAACCCGAAATCGATCAAAAATTCCAAAAAATTTATTTGGTCGAAATCAACGCGGGCAAAATTGTAACAAAGTGCAGCAAAACGCCAAGACGCTGCAACAAACACTGAACTGCAACGAAAAACGGGCATTCAAACTCTGTTTGATTCTTTTGATAGAGATAAACGCTAACAATCGTAAGCCAGTAGATGCATCGTGAGCTAACTCTGCTTCTAAAGTATTGTTTCTATGTGAGAATTGACCCGCATGGTGTGGCGGTGAACGCGTTAGCCCTCGAAAGGGTAATAGTGCGTTCTTTCCCTACAGCAGACATCTACGGTCCGGAATTTTGCAGATATCTCAGCATCATTGAAATTCTCTGTGATATCTTTTTAGCTGTTTATTGCTTCCATACCTGCATCATGCTGAATGCTTTGCGCTTCACGCTCTTAATGGCGATCCGCTAACGTCTGAGATTCAAGATTGTTGACAGGACCTTCATGTTTATAGGGCCTACTATAAAGTGATGTGAAAAGGAACGTGCGAAGTCGAAAAACAGAGAGTACAGAATGGTGTTCCTTTTCCACTCTACATTCTTTCTTTGAATACCAAAGTCGAAGAACTGCTGCTCCATGCTGCCTCTCAGACCAAACTGTTGATCACATTGACTTCCTTGTTCAGATGCATACAAACGAAGCACTTTGGAAGGCTTGTTATGCGTGAGTATTGATAAAATGTGGAGTTCCGTTAATACCATTGCAATGTAAAACTTCATCCTTGTACAAAAAATGGTTAAATTGCCATACATCGTCAACTTGTCCTGCATTATCGCTGGTAAGGAATGTTCATGTTTGCTGCCTACAACCGTTATATTTAGGTCTGGGACTACAGGAGGAATAGCAACGCCATTCGTTGGAGATTACAACGAAAGTAGAAAGAAACGATCAAGCGTTTGGTTCTGATCAATTCGGAGGAATATGTTCTGCATTCCAAGCTATTCGTGACATTGTAGGCGAATATTTCGCTTATACAGTAGCTCAGGGACGCGTGTGGCGCAGTGGTCGGAGACGTCCTGCATCACACACATGAAATCGATCTCCTTGCCCATGGTCCACCAAGCCCTCCTTCCCTCCGGGATCGGCAGATTGGCACCAGACTTGTCTGAGAAGATAGCAGCACTGGCTCGATACATCGTCAGGCCACCGCGAGTCATTGTAAAAACCAGATATGCTCTCGTTCACCTCCAACGATGTTTAGTGAAGTCGAATGCATGGCGCATCACTCAAGCATTGATCAACGCTGAAAGCTTCATCCTTTTATTTATTATTCCCTCTATGTCCAAGGTGAAAGCCTCAGTTCTCGATCACCAACCCTTAGTCCATTGTCGATACATAGATGTTTGCTTCGTCATCTGCTCTAGACAACAGGAGATGGACAAATGTTTTGAATTATTGGATAAACATTTATTGTAAATAAAACTTGCTTGAGACAAACCTAAGAAGAAGTAGCTTCCATTCTTAAACGGTCAAATGTGCTTTACGGAAGCGGCCCCCTCAAAAAGTGGTGTTGGATGCCAAGTGATAAAAATGTATCAATCCACTACTCATTTTTATTCTCGCCTCACCTACAGGAAAAGCACTCACTGGAAACACGTACCGAGAAGCTTAAACGCGTGTACAAAAGAGGAAAAGAGGGATTGCTACAACTGCCACGACAATAGCTCTTCTAGTGTTTAAGAAGCAACACGCACTCAGATTAAATCTATAAAGATATTGAGGCTCCAAAACAATATTTCGAGCCTGACTTATAATTTTTCATTCTGGGCTTTATATCTAACGAAATAACACTTTCTGTTACTATGCGCTTGAAAATAAGTGATCGAAAGACAAATCTGCTACCAATTTACCGACCCCGGAGGGATGGAAGGC
The DNA here is from genome assembly GCA_900624975.1 of Angiostrongylus costaricensis. Taxonomy (NCBI): domain Eukaryota; kingdom Metazoa; phylum Nematoda; class Chromadorea; order Rhabditida; family Metastrongylidae; genus Angiostrongylus; species Angiostrongylus costaricensis. Next base: position 12,193 of record UYYA01000937.1, on the reverse strand, counting down.
TTGGTAGGCCGTGGGCTCATTTAGTTCTATAAAAGGAGGAAAACAGTAAGAAAAATGTTACCAACCAGTTCCGCATTCCTTGAGTGTAAATGCTCAGGCGCGCATAGTGGCATAAAATTCTCAGGAATTCCCAGATAATCTGTGCACTACCTTCTACAGAAAACAGTTCGAATGACACCTCCATTAGAAATGACCGCCACTGTTGTTAGGAGAAGAAGAAGAACGACATTCATATGGAAGATGTCCTAATGAAGCGAATGTTCTTACAATAACGATTAAAGAACAAACAACTAGAATTGCATTATTCAGAAAAAGAAACAAAACTGAAAAGCAATTTGATGTTGTTAATGATTCACATGAAAAAATTGCCTTGTTTTGAGTCACTTGCCATCACAATTTTGCCATGGGTTAATCAGATACTTTTTAGAAAATGACGCACATAAATGAAGATTCAGTCCCTTAAACTTGAAAATTAGTATAAAAGGATAAAGGGTAAAGCTCCCTGCTTTGATCAATCCCTGAGGGATGCGCCATGCATTCGACTTCATTAAGTGTCGTTGGAGGTGATTGAATGCATATCTGGCTTTTACAATGACTCGCCGTGGCCTCTCGATGTATCAATTCAGTGCTGCTATCGTCCCAGACAAGTCTGGTACCAATTTGCCGACTCTGGAGGAATGGAAAGTTTGGTGGGCTATGGGCGCAGAGATCGATTTCACGAGTGTGTCGCAGTGACGCCTCCAACCACTGCGCCACGAGGGCCCGAAGATTAGTATAAAGAAGTAAATTCAGATGATGCGACCGCAGTGAAATCACGGATTTTCTATAGTCTAGTCTGCTACCTAAAATAGCGATCACCCGTGGGAATGAAAACCCCACTTGAACCGGTAGCGAGAAGTTTAGTAAGAAAATTTGTGGTACTGGAGGTCCTCATGACATAGTCGTGTTGAATTTAGACACTAATTCTCTCACTCTTCGGATTTATTCCTGCTTCTTTCAATGAAATGGAATAAAAACGACACGGTATGAGAAGGAAGTTGAACAGTGAAATTGTATCAGCAGTGAATGACACTTGTTATAACCCACTGTGTTGGACAGGAAGGAAAACATGAAGCAACCGAAAATCCAGGATTCCGAAATTCTGGTGGTTGGCGGGTGGAGCATAGAATTGTTGCATAGTTACGGAGGCACATCGTTTGAACTGAATAGAATTCCTATGTGCACCACATTATTATCTACTCTAGATTGTTGCTCCTGACTTTAGAAAGCTTATAGAAGGAAGGTAGAAAACGGATAAGGAATCTACTACGCCGTACTTCTTCAACTCTAAACCAGGGAAACGTTGTAGAAACAATGCACGAGTTTGCTCGACGTCAGCAATCGTTGGAATTGCAGATGTCACCAAGTAGTTCCGTAAAAACTAAATTTCCATTCTCACCACGAGTGGAAAAGATTCTTTATATGAGAAGTCAAGAGATCTAAATTCAATTAGGAATTTTATAGAATGCGTAATACTGGGACAGAAAAGTAAACTGACAAAAAGTGGAGCAACACCGATTTCGATGTGAAAAAATTTTCGACATAGTTGGTACTCCATGTTCTAAAAAGTTTCCACCTATATTCTGCGCACGTACGTTGCTTCGAAGCTTTTGATGAACCAGAAGAATTGTTGACCTTTCAGAACCTGCAGTTCGGATAAAATAACACGCGAAAGAAACCGTTCCATCATTGAAATGATGTATTGCACATGCAGCAATATAACAAATTCCATCTGTGAAAGTCTCCTGAATCATGACGCCAGAATGATGGGGTTAGTTACATTGTAGTTTTCTTGTGCGAGGTGAGTGCCGCGATCACTCAACAAAAGGTTGCATCGCGCCGCGCTTCGGACGTCACCCATCACGTTCAGTGGTGAATGAATCGCTTCTAAATCCATCTTTAACGAAAATATTTGTGGTTTTCGATGAAATTCTTAGAAGCTCAGTCGATGAATACGGAGAAAAACACTAATGGATAACGGCTTTTAAGTTAAGATCATTTCACATAAATACAGACAACTGCATCGATCTAATTGCATCCAAGGAGAACAAAGTTCTAAGCAATGTTAACTTTTACGAAGCAGCGGCACGGAGTGGTGGTGAACGTGTCAGCCCCCGGAAAGGGTAATAGATAGCGCGTTCTTTCCCCACTGCAAGCACCTGCGGCCCGGAGTTTTGCAAGTAACAAAGTTCTAAATACTTCGTTTGAAATATTGCTGTTGTGTCACTGCATACTGCTTTCCATCTTTCAGGGATTGTCCTCATTACCAAATAACTGTAAGCAACCAGGAAACCAAAGGCGGAAACATGGATGAGATTCCAGAAAATAAATGAAAAGATAATATATTAATAAATCTAATGCTGCACAGAAAAAGTGAATCCCACTACTTAGTGAAGAAGCAACTAAGAACAATTAAGCGGTGGCTTTGTCCAGCCTTTGATGGGCTCTTGGAGAAGCGCACGTAGCCTGGCGACTAATCGGCTCTCAGTTCCTCACATAAAGAAGGCTCCTATTAACTCATGACTATTTTCATAAATCAGAAATATCCTGTCATCTTAGAAAGAAAATAATCCGATTCTCACTTGGAGATCATTGAGAGCTTTTAAGACGTGGAGAAGTCGTTTCACAGTCGGTTCGAATTTCCTTTATAACAAAAAACTTGTCCAAGAATTCTACTAGTGAAAAATCGAAGTTCCTGACACCCTGCCAAACATCTGGCTCTCTCACAGCGCTGCGTTAACATCGTGATGCCAAACACACGGAAATGGAAAAGTTCGGAACAGTCCCGTGTCCGGACAGAGCTTTTAGGGCAAAATAACCCTCCAGATCACACTACTCTTTTAGAATGAGACTTGTCGGAAGCTGCCTCACATCACGTTTCTGTGCTGCTTAATGAGATATGATACAAAAATGACCACATTATAAAGGAATTATCACTAAAACAACGAAAGTAATGTCGTAACAGAGACAACGTTCAACGGAGAAGTCGAAAGTCGCACATTTAGATTCGGAGAGTGCATTACGACATAGGCTCTCTCTGAACAAAATACTACACAAAATTTTATACCAACCTCGTCTAAGCTAGACAAACCGAAGATTTTTGCTCATTATTCACTTCCAGGTTAAGAGAATGTAATTGAAGTACTACTACACTTTTTGCTAGCTATTCCACTATCGACTGTTGCAAGGTGGATTGGCGACATGAAAACAAATCACTTCCAGTCGACAAATAGTCAGCAAGCGTGCTGCGTAAAATAGCGCTGTCTGATGTGGTTGCCTCATCTGAGAGGTGCTCCACTGAAGAAGATTCGACTCGATATGACGATAAAGACACCACATCGAGAAGACTAACAACTGTGGAAATCGGCTTTGAGCACGGCTCCTGAAAAAGACGAAGACACCGAAGCGTTAGCCGAATAAAAACTGTATGACAACCTCGTGAAAGCCGCAAAATCCAAAGAAATTTTATGAACTACTCTTCTTTATGGCATGAGTCATTTTAAGGCATTTTCAAGGCAAAACTAACTTTCATTTTTCAAGTATGACAGTTTACAACTATTTTTAAGCTCATTTAAAGGTTTGAACTAGTTAATCCCTAATTTTACTAAAACACTGAGTGAATGCTCTTCCACTCCTCAACGATGGGTTGTTAATTAAGTAGCAAGGAAATTTCGACAATAAAGTCCATTGTAACAATCAGCAAGTTGGCCTACATGTACAGAACATCAAACACAGTCTTGTGACGTGCGACATCAGACAACGGTCATTGACAACGAAAAAATCCGTACCACGATTACTTGATACTTGATACTTGAATGGCCCGACCTCACTGGTTGTGCGAACCCCATCATAACATCCATTTTTGCGGAGATTTGCTAGTTAAGCCATTGTGGTTTCCTGGAATCCCAAGGAGTGCATAGCCAAAATATGCCCCAGGTCGTCACCACGACAGGCAGTCGCAGCCCTTGTAGATCAGAGGGAGATTTACCACCATGTCACTTTGATACCAAGGCGGTGGTGGATCCTTGCATTGGTTTACTCCTAGTTAGGCTTCCTGATGGAAACGCTGGACTCCTTCTCAGCTTGGAAGGCTCTGCCAGATGAATCCCTCCGCTGTACGTCGCAGTCCTACACCCAGAAGAAACACCTCCCAGCCACGATGAAGTGTACCGCGATAATTTGCTCTTATATCGAAAGGACCTAAAACTAAAATTCTTTCACAATGTCGCTGAGATATTTGCAAAACTCTAGACCACAGGAGTCTAAAGTGGAGAACGAACGCGCTATTGTCCTTTCCGGGAAGTAACGCGTTCACCACCACACCATGCAGGTCCTTCGTTTCGCTTGTCTCTCGTTAAAATTCTTTCTTATATCCGTAGTTAGGGCGCATCTGGTGCAGTGGTTGAAGGCGCCACTGCGACACACACGTGGAATCGATCCTCGCCTCCATAACCCACCAAGCCTTCCATTCCTCCGGAGTCGGCAAGTTTAGCGAAAAGCTGATTATGATAGTTCGCTGGATGGATCTCCGCCACAATGCTTCCCCCAATTAAAAGTTTCCGCAAGTTAATTTTCCATGTTTTCTGCTTTATTTCCATTTCAAGATTCTTTTTCTGAATATTGCTTCATTGTCGTCAGTCTATTACATTGACGTACTCATAACTTTGGCATATGTGAGGGAACTAGGCCGCGGTGGTAAACCTCAGGCATCATAGCAACAAGAAAAGAAAAAAGGGCCACCCAAAAACGTGTGCCGCTCTCCGTGCTCTGACGGTAAATCGACGGTGACAAATACAGTATTTACTGGTATATACCTGCTCGTAAAGGGTGAGTACATGATTAATGAGATGTAGCCTAGCGTATTAACATATGCAGTAGCGTCATTGAAGGCAGGAGTTATTTCATCTAGTTTTTTTTATTTGTCCTATACGACAGCTTATGGAGGCCTACTGATGTGCCCTGTCGGTTTTGTCCTTCTAGGCGACACAAGAGAATTTTTCAAGACTCGAAAGATGGACGACTTGGTTTGCTCAAGACGTTGTATTAAACCAAAGCCTCCCCATGTACTGTAAGGCACTTCTAACCACTGCGCTATATAAGCTCACCAGAATGGTACAAAAGCTTAAACAAAAGCTTAAATCTTCTGCTGAACAATCAGACTGCGCACACAATTCATAAAAAACGAAAAAACAGCGAAGAGCGTTCGCCACGATTCAGATAGACCACTCATTGCACTAGAGAATTTTCTGTCTTTTATTGAAGCACTAATAGAAGCAAACAACTGTTCAGGAGAACGGTTAGAGGGAAAATACGGAAAATAGTCGGAAGAAGCAAATGTTCACGTGAGAGATCGAGTTCTTGATGATACCGCTGGATTCACCACACTGCTGTTCGTTGGTAACAGTCTTCTCTGTGTGACGTTCGGGGTACAGGATATAGGCAAAACGTGAGAAATTACACTTTTCGTGCATTTAGCAGTGATTAGTTCAAGGTTTTTCTGCCACGTAACAATCAACAAGTGGTTCGTTGAAAGATTTATTCTCCAGAAGAGGTATGAGATCAGACATAAAACGGCACAAAATAACCCGTGAAAAGCAATGCGCTTACAGTGGAAAAAAACCCAGGAAGCTGAAAAGTATTGAGTTTACTGTGCTATATGTACTGAGTTTCCGTAATCACTGTAAAACTACGGCCAGGTCGCGTATCTTAGTTCATGCATTTCCGTCACGTCGGGCAGTGTAAGAGTAGATGAAATTGATCGAATAAATACAGCGAAATAAGTAAGCTAGTCCTCAACAATTTTATACAACTTGTTAGCTATATGGTCATCGACTAGGTACAAATGTGACTTGTCGACATAGGCAGTCTTCATTGAAATCAGGTGATCCCATTTGCCATATGAACAGAGGACAGCTCGTCTACACTCTGACGTCCACTTCTCACATTGTTGTCAAAATGACGCATGTCGACGAGCGGATGCGTTACGACGGCTGGAGGACTGACCATCTCATCAAATTCACTGATTTTCTGATGTTTGGGATCAGAAATTCTTAGCTTAGCAATGTACCCGACCTGAACAGTGCACATGGAAGATCTAAAAATACTGAGCGAATTTTTTTGGCGAGTTCTAGCACTTTTCCTAGGTGTTTTCTTGTTACGAAAGAAATCCTCAAAAGCTTCTGGGATTTGTTCCCCAAAATTAACCTAATTCCTTCCGAAAGACAAGCTTTAATGTTCGGAACATATTGCAGTCTTACTAAATAACTACAAAAACTTTACTAGAAGCAAGGTAGGAGGATTTAGGCATTTTTAAATCGAAAGAAAAATTATAAGTTCATTTCCTCCCACTTCACATTGCAAACGATTTGAGAAGAATTCACTTGAAGAACGATGACCGCAAGAAGGACAACGCAGAGGATCCAAGGGGGAAAATGAGATCCACAGTTCTCGAAAGTTGACTGAAAGAAAAGTTGGAAATTACGGTAGGAAAGAAAACGGGGAAGAACAAACGAATGAAGGAAATCACCTTAGTCACTTGAACAAACTCTATTCCTGTTAGAGGTGGTTCAACACATACTCCTTTCTCTTTCTAAAATAAAAAATATCGTTCCCTTTCACATCAAAGCTTTTCTTGATAGCAAAAAAATCTAATAACCCATCCCGTCAATGGTTTCCCTCTGGATTCCTCCTTGTGTTAGTTTTCACTGTTCTACACATATTTTTAAAATAACTGACATGAGACTGGAGAAGAAATGAACAGTGGAGACCGTCTCCATGCTGCAAGAACCCTATTGTGAAGACGGTCAATCTCAGTTCGATTTAGAAAGATAAACGAGCTTCTGTGCTGAGAAACCTCAGAATGTCCAAGAACAGCAAGGCTATACTAGGATCTCAAGAAAAACTACGCTCCCCCAGCATAGAGCATATCAGAAAAAAGAGAATACGACAGATTATTAAGAGGTAGCAAATAAAATGACGTTAACTCTACCAACTTCATAGAAAACGGCCGTAATTCAACGAAACTGATAGGTGCGCTGGCAGCAGTATGTATGTAAGACATTGGAAGAGGGTGTAAGTAAATAAGCAGGTGAGTTTTAACTTTTATTTACTGTCTGCTCTTTTGCATGGTAGGGTACTACGTGAACGGTGCTAGGAAACCTCGAGCAAAACTCGAAAGTTGGTCTTCGAACCAGCTCCTACTCTTACCGCACCATTACCAATACCACGGTGATTAGCGTTACGCTTCTAAGTAGATATTCTCTTAGGTATCTTGATACTTAATACACGAACGGCTCGTCCTCACTGTATATCTCGAGCAAAACCTGAAACCTCAACTGGACTTCGAACCTGCGCCTGGGAGTACTTCTAGGTCTCAGTTATAGGGGATTCTAAAAAAAAATCTTAGCTACCAAAATTCAGCTTGCTGGGTACTGTTGGCTTTCGTTAATTGAATCCTTATAACTGCCGTGTTTATTATACCGCCAGCAGCTGTGGCCCTGTTTAACATATGTATGCCGAAATGGGTACACTTCTGTTCATTGACTTTTTGTATTCTACTCATGGTTTGTGAAACAGAGATGTAGTAACAGGCATAGCTCATAAAAAGCTGTATTCTCTACAATAAATTATTTACAAAAAAACCACTTTTAGAGGACGTTGCATTTCTTCCGTTGAGGATTTTTCAGACCCCATGCTCACACGCCTCGATTAGTGTGCTTCACAAGAGCTTCCTTTTCGAAACGGTCATCAAGCCATCTTTTTATCCTACATTTATTTTACATCGCACATTTCCAAACTTATACATACACATACACAGTGTGTATACATTAAATTAACAGCGAGCGAACAGCACAGTGGTAGTGATGTCCGTCATTACGAGCATGGTGCTAGTTCGATTCCGCTCCGGGTCAACGGAGTCTCTCATGCCTCCGGGGTCTGAAAATTGATACCGGACATATTTGGAAAAAAAATCACTCTTTGCAATCCATTATAGACCAGCATTCTACAACGTTCAAGATGAAATGAAATTTCTCAAGCAGCAACCGAAGCCACACGTAAAAAGCTGGGCGATCTTCGTGAACAATGGATGCGAGGAAACGAATCGAGTGTGAGAAGTGTTGGGATCGGTAGAGTAGACATGAAGACACGTCAAATAAAAGAAAAATAAGAAAATATAAAATTAACAAAAGTAATAACTAATGAAGATGACGATAATAACGCTAAAGATTTGCAATTCTTCCCAAATGCAAAACCGGCGAACGCTATTTAGGGATCACTTATATGCACCTGAAAGCAACAGCTACCTCCACAATAACCCTGCAATTCTTGCCTACAATAAATAGTCTTCACATAGAAGATCGTACTGGCAATGCACAAATTGTATGGTGTGGACTGAAACATTATAAAAAATACCGCCTTTTACAACGGATGTATCTAGTGCTAACTTGCATGTTCAGCAACATATTTATAATTGTTGGGTTCCATAATAGCTTTACAGTACCCCATATATCGTTTACATTTCCTTGAACCTCCAGTACCATTTCCATGAGACTCGTCGACAGTGTGGAATGACTCTGGTACCCAGGATAACACATGTCAACGGCAATCATGACGTCATTTATGTTGATTTTTCGCAATTATTGTACATCAACCAAGCGTTCACGACATGCTTGAATGACCAGATGGAAGAAGCGCTGTACGAAACCGAAGCATGCATGAAAAAGATGTGTCTAAACAATGAACAGAGGACGATACTATGCTGCCATCTGATCAGTTGTGCCCGCGAAAAGCTCCCTTTGGCTTCAGCTTTCAAACATCTCCGGTTTTGATGAGTCGAAGGAAACGGTCGCGTCGTGAGATGCTAACATACAACAACGTCCATCTTATTTTTCCATTTCAAAACCATTTATGCCGCTCCGATTCTGTTGAGCTACCAACTGTCCACTATTTTTCAAACAGCTTTCAATAACATGGGATCTCGTCAAAAAGGCCTCTATCAAGGTCTTGTGTAGAATGACTTTAGGAAGACAAATCTACGTCTGAACAGCACGATGGAATTTTTAATACATACATACTTTCTGGGCTTGTACACTGCGCTGAATTTCTTGTGGACAAGGCCGATTAATCATCTAGTGTTGTACAAACTACCTAGCCTGTCACTCCTTATGGGCAAAGAGGAGTTTTGCTAACAGACCTTCAAATCTCCTGCTTGACATAATAAGGATATCAGTAATGTTGTATGCGAAAAAAAAAGAGTGCGAACTCCAATAATCTCTCAAATGTTGCACTTGAATAATTCCACTTTGGGGGAGACAGAGATGGCTGAATCTTCTGACCTCATCAACATTTTTGCTTCGCGACGACACAATCCTCCGTAGAACATACCTTTTCGTATCTTTCACGGTCAGCTTGCCAAGATCCGGCGCAAATAACCCATTAAGATCTCTTGGTGTTGCGCACCAATCTACTCACTGTCTGTTTGTACAGTCTAGTTTTCACTGAAGAGAAGGAGATTATGCGACATTACATCACCTAACCCCTCACCAATGACATTATCAGCAGGCCCGCCTTCTCTCTCTAATTCGTGTTTCTTTTCAGTTTCTTCGACAGAAAGTACAGGAGGCTCCGTGATCATCTCCAAATTCTTCATTGTTACTCTGGATGAGAAATCCACTCCGATCGAAGCCGACCTCGTCGTCAACCGACATAATAATCGAAATAGGCGAGAAAGGGTGTGAAAAACGAAAGGAAAAGAGCAACGGAGCAAGTATAGAATGACAATAACCTGACAGAAAAGTGGACGACTCATATACCCCGATCTTCTAGAATTCTCCTCAACAGTCATAAAACGATGACTGTGGTTGCCGTTAAAACTACTGGAATCTATAGATCTTTACCGACCAGATACACATTTTATTTTTCAAATTCAAAGTTTCAAGTTTTTAATTTATCATTACAAATTCTATTATTGGGACGTAGTAGAAATTGAGTTCTTTGCGAAAATTTTAATTTTAAATGTAGTAGAGTGAAAACGACTGGAAGAAAGGGTTATTGCTTTTTCATAAACTGGTAGAACCAAATCTCTTCCACAAGCACGTCAAGCTACACACTTCATAAATCCTCTGGTTAGCAAAAACACTGCTTTCGCAGTGCAAGCATAGTTCAGCTTTGACTAATAATCCACTGTTTTTCACTCCCGATTACTATGGTGAGTCATGACTATCGTATAGAATGGTCGGTTTCATGGGGCGGACAGCACAGTACTAGTGATGTCCGTCATCACGAACATGATGCAAGCTCGATTCCACTCCGCGCCAACCAAGCCTCTCATCCCTCCGGGGTCCGAAAATTGCTACCGCACTAGTCCGGTAGTAAAAATCGCTCTCTGTAACCCAATTGGGAACGCTCCAGCCCTGCTAACCCAGGACTCCAGGGAGAATTGGCTCGACCAACATTCTAGGACAATCAAGCTGAAATGAAAATCGTCAACCAGTGGCCGAAGCCACACCTAAAATTGGAAGATCTTTGTGGATAGTGGGTGCGAGGAAACGAATCGAATGTGAGGAGTGCTGGGATCCGCATAGTAACCGTGAAGATGGGTCAAATAAAATAAAAATAAATAGTAAATAAAAAATGGTCGACTTCAAAACATGTGTCGAAATCCGTCCAAATTTCGAATGCAATGTGTTGAAAGGCGAAGTATAGTAAAAGTATAGCAATTTTAGACTTTTAGATGGATAAAGCAAAACCTCTACTATAATTTTGTGATGTTCTGGACCCCACAAGTTTAATTGCTGAAAACTTATCTTTTATCGCTGGAAAAAAAAATCGGCGCTGGCCGTGTTTAAACGATGGACGAGTTCATGTTCTTTTGGCCCCTACCAAATGAACGGACGTTGTGTACGTATTAATAGCAATGTGGCGGCCATTGCCTAGCGGTCAGTGGTGCGTTGCAAAGGATTACCGTTTTTCGTTGACCACTCCATGGGCCAACCTAATGGTTAGCAAGTGCCTATGATGAAGAACTGAAGGTATTTCGGAATCTATGTCGTGTCAGGACCCTTGGAAAAATAAGGCTAGTTCAGCACTTAGCGCCTTTCTGTATGAATAGGTAAACCAATTTTTGTAGCCCAACCCACGACTATGTCAGAGCGACAATGATGTTTGGATAAGAGCAAAACTCGGAATCCTAGGTGAACTTCGAACCTGCGATTACCCTTTCACGAGAGCTCACGTTTTACTCACAGCACAACTGAGATCCTCGGTTTACCTTTCTCTGCGCCAGTTCTTTTCTTTTACACTAATGGTGCCATCAGCAATCACATGTCAACGGAAAAGGAACTGCAGTTTCACTTTAATTAGGGTCAATGCCGATTTCTGTCTCGAGATCATAACCGCTGTTGTTCTATTTGACATATCCTACCATGGGTAATAACAGGCAGTGGGTAAAAGTTGAATAACAAGTCAGAAGCGCTTTGTGGATGATGGATTTGAGAAAAAGAACGAATAAGGAGACACTGAGATCCACATAGTAGTAGAGATTGTTCACATAGAATAAAATACAAAAACACGGCTAACTTATTCGAGACCTCATTTTTGCCTATGCGAAAAATGCACTAAAATAACTCGCTCGTAGCTAGATGGGGATTATGGCACACCTCTTTAACAGCACCAGTGTTCGATAACTCATAAGTTATAGAGTAAACGCGGGAAAGTATATCAAGTCTAAATTCCTTGCGGCAGGACAAATAGCTTTAAAATATATGCATTGATATCAATGCATATATTGTGCTTTAGAAGAATAAGACTGGAAAAATCAGAAAAACAAATAAACTAACACAATAAGAAAGCGATAAGAAATACCAAACAATAATCTTCGTGTCAATCTGTTTCCTCTTTCGGAGAACTGCATCAAAATTTTCATAGCCATCAACGCTAGAAACGGTGAATAAACCAAAACCTACCACGACTGCTCGATAGCAGCACAAGAAATCACTCAAATTCGCCATCGGTCGAGCCTTGTCACGATCGGCTTCAGCCCAATCGCAACTGATCACTGGAATAACTATGAAAAATCATTTACTTCCATAAAAACACAATACAATACAACGCTAGCTGACGTTTCGGCAGTATCGCCTTCTTCAGAGCCTGGAAG
>UYYA01000936.1:0-27252 GCA_900624975.1 Angiostrongylus costaricensis | reverse complement strand
TATGTATTCTTTCTTGATAAGCTTGCACGAGGTTGATAAATATATATTTATTTTCGGCTAACGTTTCGACGTCTTCGTCTTTCTCAGAGCCGATGATCCGAGTCGATGGTCCATGATTGTTGTTCGTCTCGACGTTGCAGCTTCGCCTTCGTGTCGAGCCAGGTCTTCCTCAGTGAGCCATCTTGAGCCACTGAGTGAGGATGCCTTACTCGAGAAGATGGATGCTGAGTGGATAGTGAAATAAATATATATTTATCAACCTCGTGCAAGCTTATCAAGAAAGAATACATAACAATTAACTATCCATCAAATTACCGGCCAAGCGACGGACTCATTCGATAAAGTGCTTCTTTTATAATTCTTGTGCAGAGTAGAATCGAGGAGCTATCGATTAACTAAGGTACCGCAAAAAAACTCTACAGGTCAAAATACACGGCCGAAAATAACATAAAGAAAGGATATAGCTCTCGGCGTTGATCAATCCCTAAACGATGCGCCGTGTATTTGACTTCATTAAGCATCGTTTGGAGGCGACCGAATTCATATCTGGCCTTTATACAATGACTCGCGGTGGCATACCGATGTATCGAGCCAGTGCTGCTATCCTCCTAGACAAGTCTGGTACCAATTTGCCGACTCCGAAGGGATGGAACGCTTGGTGGGCCATGGACGCGTGGATCGATTCCACGTGTGTGTTTCTCGACGCCTCCGAGCACTACGTCACACGACCGACGGTAAGGTGCACCAAATGTAATGCAATTTGACCAGTTTGCTTGCAAACGCGTGCATCATATTTGATGCATCTCGGTGACAATAAGTTGAGAAACTTTGAGGAAAATACCAATTATAATTTCAACTTATTATTTACTTCCTACTCTTTTTAACGGCAGGGTATTTATTGTGAAATATAACTTCAACGATGCTGGGATAATTGCAAAACTCCGGACCGCAGGTGTATGCGGTGGGGAACGAACATGCGCTGTTGTCCTTACCGGGGAGCAGCGCACTTCACCACCACACCATCCGGCTCCTTCGTTTTGCCTGTCTCTCAGCTAGTTCTTTCCCCAGATCAATCCCGTTGACGGGTGATTGCTAATGGCAAAAGACCGATAGAACTAGCTGAGAGACAGGCAAAACGAAGGACCCGGATGGTGTGGTGGTAAAGTGCACTGCTCCCCGGTAAGGACAACGGTGCATGTTCGTTCCCCACCGCATACACCTGCGGTCCGGAGTTTGCAAATATCTCAGCATCGTTGAAGTAATACCAATTATTTTTAACTTTTAGCTACTACCTATTGTTTTTTACGGCAGAGTATTACGAGAAATACAATCACAATGATGTTGCGACATTCGTAAAACTCTGATCCCGTGTCGGCTTCGAATCCGTAATTACCAAGCAAAACATAGTGATTCCGACTGCAGTTTCAGTTTAAGTGGATTCAACGTCGCGTTTCCCCAGATCAATCCCGTTGAAAATTGATTACTGATAGAACCGTAAGGATAAACACTCTCTGAGAAAAAGACAAAGTAAGGGGCTCGATGGATAAGAAGTCGGCTTCGGAAAGAGTAATAGTGGGTCTCTAGTTTTGCTCATATCCCAAAATATCAGTTAGTGCTGCTCGTTTGTTTCTTCTAATATTGCGCCGAGCTTCTTACCACGGGATTGCTTTAGTATTGGCAGGTCTATATAAATACTTGATACTTGATACTTGATAATTGAACGGCCCATCATCACTAGTTGTGCGGGCCCTGTCATAATCACCATTTCTCAGAGGTTTGCTGGTTAAGCCATTGTGGTTCCCTGGAATCCCGAGGACAGCCTGGCCAAAGTCTGCCCCAGGTCGTCACCAAGACAGCCAGTCGCAGCCCTTGTGGAACAGAGAGGGACTTACCACCATGTGACTTTGATACCAAGACGGTGGCGGATCCTGGTATTGGTTTACTCCTAGTTAGGCTTCCTGATGGAAACGCCGGACTCCTCAGCTTGGCAGACCCTGCCGAGGTGACGAATCCCAGCGCTGTGCATCGCAGTTCGATACCCAGGAACACCTCCTAGCCACGATGAGGCGGTAAAAAGTTGGGAGGAGCCAGTCTACATATTACGCAAAAACAGTGTGTTTCAACATTTCACCCTCACTTCAATGATTCTTTTGAATTTATGTTTATTACCTGCATTTAAGTGCAATAACACCTTAGAATATTTGAACATGAACGCTCAAAGAACATACCTGTAACTCTCATCACAACATCGCCTAGCTTTTCACACGGCACTTATCAGAATACGAAGTTCCAGGTTAACAGATAACCGCTGGAAACGCGTTATTCGAAAAACTGGAAAACTTTCATTATGTCCGCAACCACTCACTTTCGCCTAGTTGTAGGCCTTCGATGTTACCTTCACAGAAACGACTATGAGTGCCTCCGACGACCACGGCATGCTTACGGGGTACACAAATTTCTGTGAATAGCAGCTTCGCAACGAGAATTTCGCCATTTTACAATGAAGTTGCCGTAGGTGTAAAGTGGAGGGTTGAAAACATCACGATAATGTCATGCCAAAATTATTTACAGCCGCTCACGGAAGCGTTATGCAGGAAATGGAATAGCATAACATTGAAGAAAGATGTGTAGTGAAACCAAAATAAGGAAACTAAAATATTAAATAATGCAGTACAAGCCTATGGCAGGCAGCGACTATATCTTAGCTTTCCTCCTTCGCCTCGTCTTTTACCACAAAATTGACCAAACGAAGTGAACACGAATGAATTTGGTGTTAAAACTTGATTTACTGGCATTAACCAGAGCTTAAAACAAACTTTATTAACTTCGAGAAACACATTAGAATCCACAAGTCTTCCTTAACCAAATGCTTTCATATTCTACTATGACAATGTTCACTTTCTGAAGCACACGAAGCCTTCTTTTTTCACATTTTTCATTTTTGTATTGAGTACTATATTCGGAAAAGAATGTGATTGAAAAAGCGAAGTTCGCCAAGAGGGACCGATGATATCACCAATGCATCATTTGGTGGTACCGCACTTACGTGGGAAACATTAAAAGCTTAAATTTATTCCTCGATTTTCTTTTGCGATTTTGATTCGTAAGAAAATCTGGTTCTAGAGCTGACGAAAAGAAAAGGACCTCGGTAACAAGGTTGTGAAACAAAGACCATCGAAGGGCGTATCTTACGAACGTGTCAACGATGTAAAACAAGGAAATCAAAGGTAAACCCCGCTCCGTGTTCAACTTTAAGCACTACTCCCTTATCCTGCAAACGTCTGGGAAAGTTGATCGCAACGGAAGTAAAATGAAAGATCACTACGCGTTTTTGAAAGGATCGTGCAATTGGGAGGGAAATCTAAAAGTGAGGGAGAAGGAAATGCACAACAGAGCAAGCATCGATTCGGTACGGGCACGCAAAAAGAAATGATGTTCTTCCACTCCAAAGAGCAGAACTCATTTAGTAGCTCTGCACACAGAAAGAAACAATGAAGAGTTTGTTTGTTGAGCCACTCGATAAAGCAAACCGGTTCATCGGTGACATAGGTGGTATTTTTAGGCATTTCGTAATTCTACCGTTATTGAAACCAGCGTATGCTCTCCTGTGGAAAATTACCAATAGACTCCACCAAGCTGAATTTCCATCTATCCACTTCACATTCCAATTGTGAGCCGCTTGGTTGGAGAAATCTACTAAGAGATGTGAACCACGTGTTGGTGGGAAAGACATTTCGACACCTCGAAGCGAGGGAACCAGTGCCGGACAAGACAACTCCTGTAGAACAAGCACCCTGGATCTGGATCGTAACTGAAATTCCGTTACGCGACAACTCCATGTGAATGATTGCTGTCTTCCCACTTGTTTTGCTACGTTTGATGACTCATGTGACAATGTTTGGTTAAATTAGTGGGGCATCAAGGCAAATCAATCAGATGTATAATAGAAAAAACACCGAAAGTACTGATCTGCTAATCAAGTGACCTTCTGCTTGTTTTATAAATAATACCCTTTCTTTAGACTATTGTAAAATGAGCCGCTGTGTAGTACTTTTGGATTTTTAGTTTGTAGTCGGTTACTTAAATAGCTCGTTGATCTGTGCGCATTGCGTTATATGAATAAAACTTCTGAAATAGAAAACTACCTCGTTGAAAAAGTTTTCTTCTTAAAGATTATGGCGATTGATAATACTTTTCAACCAGAGTAACATAGAGGCCCAAAGCCTGCATTATCTAAGTAATGGTTTTGGTGTGTGACCTTCGATATAGTAAATAATCGAATGGGAACGGGGATGCAACTTTAAAAGACCTTTTCCATACAGCATTGCCATTAAAAGTGCTTTCGATATTCGATGATGCACAAAATTTTCAGTAAAATGCTTTATTACAGTCCCATGAACTACGATATTTATCGTAGATAAACTGCAAAGTGTAGAGAATCACGGCCAACTTAGTGTGTGAATCGTGACACGAACACAGCCGATCTAGGTGGGCACGGGCAATATGCGGCGTCGTGTCCTGGCAGACCAGGGCCTCCTGGGGTTCCTGGGCGGCCATCACCACCTGGCAGTCCAGGGGCGCCAGGTTGTCCAGGAGGACCCTGAGGTCCAGGAGCACCATCCTGTCCTGGCTGTCCGTTAGGTCCAGCGTTTCCTGGCGCACCTGGCGCGCCAGCGGGTCCGGGCAATCCAGGCTGTCCACGTCCATGAGTGCCATCCTTACCAGGGGCACCAGGCTCTCCGTCAACACCGGGAGATCCTGGAGCTCCGGCGTCTCCGGGTGGTCCTTGAGGTCCAGGCTGTCCATCGAGACCGGGAGTCCCAGCAGAACCAGGCAAGCCATCAGGTCCAGGATTCCCAGACGGTCCATCAGGTCCAGGTGGTCCAGCGGCTCCTGCAGGACACTTGACACATGAGCGGTCAAATGGTGGGCAAGTGAGAGGAGCGTAGGTGAGAGTGTTGTCTTCACCTGGAGGTCCGGGTGGACCAGGTTGTCCTGTAATCCGATAAATTGAATCTGTTTGAAGCGATAAAATTTTCGCGTAAAAAGAAATACTGCAGTAAGAACTAACCAGGTTGTCCTGGCGTTCCAGGTGGTCCGGGAGGTCCGGGTGGACACACCGGTTTAACCGGCTCGCACTGGCACCAAGCAGGCAAACTGGAGAAGTCTTGTCTCTTCTGACGGAAGATCGAATTAAAGGGATTTTGACGAGGTTTCGTTGGTGGTGTTACAGTGATTTGGATGTCCATCATTTCGGTCCAAGCTGAGTCAGTCTCAACACGAAAAACGGAAACACCATCGAGGACTTCATCATGCACCTCGTTGATGGTGTTGTAGAGTGAGGGGACGACCACCAAGCAAGCAACGATGGCGAGAGTAGAGCAAGCCGAAGCTATGCCTACGATCAGCTTCTCCTCAAACATCCTAGCACACTGGCGTTAGTCTTCTGCGAACAACTTTTATAGCAATTCCTTGGCCACGCCCATCGTCAGCATCTGGTTCGCGTTTGGAGGGGGGTGAGAAACTCAGCACAGTGGTCATGGTTTCAAAAGATCTGGTATAGCTAGTGGTTATAGACGTACTCATGTTGCAGACGTCATAAGAATATTGCATATTTGTCTTCACTTTTTGATGAACTGGTTGTACTAAATGTGTGCACTTTAATGTCACTGAAATATACAGTTTTGGAAAGCGGCCAACATAAAGCATTCAAAAGCTGGAATTTCCTGAAAAATGTGCCATGCTTTAAAAAGTTTAGTATTCTTGTAACAGATCGAAAGCGCATTCTTTGGTTTTCCTCACACGTGTTAGAAATTGTGTTTCTTGCGCCTATTTTTTTCTTTTGCTTTTGGAGATGGGGAGGGGTGTTTGTTCTTCTAATGTCGTAGACTCACGTCGATTATTGTGTGCAATGCAGACGGTCATTTTATAGAAATAGCCGACAGATGAAATCCCTCATTAAACTGAACGTGGATGCGAAAAGTGTTCTGTCTGATATGAAATTAAAAAACTACACTTTCATGCTATGAGAGATAGAGAATAATGCATTCGAACTCATCACTATACGCTGTTGTATTTTACTGTTTTCTGTAAGCTGTTTAGTCGACCTTAATCGTGTATCCAAACATTCGAAATTATCTGTGGGAATATGGGAATGGGTGGAAGTGAGGGGAAAATTGCTTGAAAGCGATCATATGATTCCATCTAGACGTGCATTTCATGCTGAATGACTTGTTCGTGCGATCACCCGCGATCGGATCCGGTTGTTCACGAGAAAACAACCACCTCGACAGCTACTTTTCAACGTATCTCATCCTGTTTCAATATTTACGGTAACTTCAAAGTCACAAGATCATGCGATTAGGAATCTCAAAATAAGTGTCGAAACAGGAAAATCTACTGACTTCGAGGTAATGCTGTCTGTCTGCCAGCCTATAGTGCTTTGTGTTTCGTTGTTTTTGTTCTGTTGGGCATCGGAGCTGTTTAGCTATCCTCTATTTATTTGTAAACTCATGGAACTCGTTTCTTGATTTCAAAATTACAAGACAGAAAGATACTGAATAGTTTGGTTGACCAGCGACCAATTTTTCTACAATTGTTTTATTTTTTTCCGCCTACCTTTAAATCTGTTCCAAGGACATTGGAGCTGTTTGGCAAATTTTTACTTGAAAAGTCATAGAACTTGCTCAATAATTTTTAACATCACAAGAGCAAAAATTGTACAATAGTTTGCCGATTCACTGATTTGTTATTTTGGAATCTGGTTGACATGACTGTTCAAAACTGAAAAACCGAAGCGGAACCTCGTCATGAATCACATCAGTCGTTTTTCTTACCGAACACATCGCTTCCTGCTCGTTATAAAACTCTTAAAGCCATTCACTTTTATCCGCTCTATACGATACCTCATCGAAAGAAATGCAATTAGAGAAAGAAGACACTTTCGTTTATTGCGTTTTGGCTGTAGAACTCGCACTCGCAAACCACCCAACGCTTCTAATTTCATCATTAGGGATTTCATAAAACCATATTCTAGAAGAACTTTGCCATGTTGCTTCTCATCGCTATAATCCTCTCTCTTCGCCGGACTACAGCATAGCAGTCCTGTTTAAAAAAGAAAAGTAGCAAAATACTAGGATTGCCTTTTCAAGTGAAAATACTTCATAAGTGCTCTCTAGAGATGAATGCAAGGAGAGGAAAATCCTACATAGGTTTATTTCCTAATTGCTGATCATCATACCGTTACGCAATTCTTTTGGACTATTGCTGCCTTGCTATTTTGGATATCTTGCTGAACCTTTTAAATAATTTCATAAATTTCCCGGTAGCCGTTTATTCCTCGAAGGATGCCGTATGTGGTACAATAGTAACGTCTCTCCGTGACTTAAGCGAACTGGCTGGTACAACATCGTTAACCCGACAACTAATACACTAATAAATCCGCAGTAAAATGAAGATCTCCGTGGGCTGTATTAGAGCTGGAATGTGCATTTTTCTGCATCGTCATAGAACGAGATTCGATCCAATAAAACTGATAAAACCCGTCATTCACTTCGAAGTGGTACATTTCATCGTTTCGGCTGTGATCTATACTACCCATCCAGTAGATCACAAAAAGATCCATTATTGGGAACACGATTAGGAACATTTTTCTACCAGAGCTGCTTTTTTCCTCTGAAAAGAAGTACCGTAGTGCTTCCATAATGATGAAATAGGAGCATTTTCTCCAGGTTCCCTGAAAATACCATCTTTCAATACCACTCATTTATCACTATTTCTTTCGCATACACCTATTCGACGTGTTAGAATAAAGTACGAAGTAAGTATGAACTAAAAAATTGACATGTAGTTTCACCCACATACATGGCTTGTGGCTGCTGTTTTCCTAAATGGCTCTGTCATTTTACTCCACTAAGGCTGGTATTTTCCAAAATTTGTTGTTTCGCGAAGCTGGTTCTCTCCAATAGGTCACTCTTCTTCTTATTCTTGAATCACGAACGCAGACACCTCCGCAATCGGATTTTCCGGGCAAAAAACTTATCTCGGTCACTCTATTAACATTAGTGGTTTTTGTTTAGCAATTTTGGCTGAAGACCTTTTTTACAGTCTCTCTTCCGTTGTAAACAAGCGGCCGCTTGAATCTGATGACCTTGCACCGTTTTCGCATCACGTTGTGAATTTATTCAAGGGCATCGACATTTCGATCGAAAGGACCTTGATGCAATGTATAGCGACTGTCTCATTATCGAAGGAATGCGTTGACAAACACAACTTCGAGCAGGGTGTTCATATCCGTGTCAATGGTAGCCTAATCCATAACCTTCAATCTTTCCTTGATCTCCCGGTTTTAGAAAAGCCAGCTTTAAAAAATAAATGATGAATTGGAGGAGGAGGACATGACAAATTCCAACGCCGAATGCTAACAACTAGCTCCCGAACAAAGGACGGAGAAAACAAAGGACGATAGATCTTCCCTAACATCACATAATCTTAGATTTTTCAAATACAGGAGACGATTTTCCTATGAAGAGATTCTTTATTAATATTTATGAATATTTAAATAAGATTTGAATTTTTCTGAATATTTGCTAATAAGCATACTGTTGCCTCTCAATGTCCGCTCTTAATGGAACAGTATGGTTCCTCATGAAGGAACTTGGATAAAGTTATAAAGCATTTTATTAGACGTTTCATAGGTTGAGCTTCTCAGAGCCGCTTCACAAGTGGATCTTCGGTTATTTATGTTGAAGGTAAAACTTCAACGGTACAACAGTCGCCATTATGGTTTATATAATACCTCGTTCGAAACATAGCCAAATATCAGACTACCAGGGAATGGCGGACAGTACTCAAAAGAAATCCTTCGATGAAATCACTAAGTACTTAAAGCCTTGAGGGATAAAAACACTTAAATATAATAACAAAGTCATTCCTAGGATTGGAGAATAGTAAGTAAATAATTCTCATTGAAACAGTTATAGATAGCTGAAGTATAGCTAAACTCCAATGAAAGTTTGAAAATCATTTTTTCTACAGTTATGATTTGGCTGCAATACTTGACAATTTCTTTACCGCTTTCATTCATTAATCTACAGCTGACAGCGTTATGGTTGACATACTCAGTCTTAATCGGATCAAAACATGGCACACATAATTCACGACGCAGGTGGTAGCCGGGTAGTTGCTATCCAGTTTACCATGCGGAGAGTCCAACATACCCAAGCGCTGATTCAACTCCGCTGCTGCCTATTCAAGCCTCTAATTCCGAAGGATCTGGTTAATTGGTACCAGACTATTTTGGGACAAGCTGACTCCTTCCAGTCCACGCGAGGCCCCAGCATGGCTATCTTAGTATTTCAGGAAAATTCGACCTCACCAGCATTCAAGGATATTCATTTAAAAAAATCCTGGAGCAAAAGCCGAAAACACACGGAAAAAAATCCGACGGCCTTCTTGGGCAGTGGTTCCGAGGAAATGGGTCGAATGCGGAAAATCTAGTGATCCGCGCAATGTGGTATATGTGGTGTTAGGTCATATAAGGCTAATTAAGAAAACATGGTCTCAGTTGAAGCATTCTTGGATTATTAAGCTAACATAAGGTTGATGAAGTTATATTCAACTAACTTTTCGACGTCCTCGCCTTCTTCAGATCCAATGATCTCAGTGGTGGTAAGGCTGTAAGCCTCATAGAAAGTTTATCAAGGATAAATATTTGCTTTATGATTATCAAAGATGTTTTCTTGCTTTGCGCTTATGCGAGCAATAACAGCAGAAATCGAACAGTATCTGAGGTCAGCATACTGAGTAGTCTGCTTGATCCAGCATTACCAGGTTAGTATGAATCTATACAGACATAAATTAGACGATTTTATCAAGGCAGTATACAACATGATGAATCATTGATATGGTTTATAATCCTTGGAAATTTGGAAATTTTGTGAATTCCTTGCTCATTTCAACAAAGGGGCGTGGTTGTGGTGATTCCTACTTGACGGAAGGGGTTTTCGTGCTTGGATTTCTTTCCCAATGAATTAGTCAATTTGCAGATCGTCGAATGTAAAAACTCGTCCTGAGATCTCTTCATTATTCGTGAAAATCGTCTCCACCACCAGCTCTTACGAGTGAATTGACAGCGAGATAAAGACGGCATGTTATTCAGCTTGAGTTGGCAGAATTCCAAAGAAGCGGAAATCTTTTCATTCGTAATCGAACGAAAACGAGAATTTTTATTACCATGGATCACTAACTCAACAGAAAAGCGTTCATTTTTCTTCTACAATGAGTCACCGACTGTCTTCTTTGGAAATGTTTCAAACGCAAACGCATTTGTGTAAAGCCAGAAATCACGAATGAACGTCATACATTGTAGACATCCTTGTGAAATTCCTACTTCTGCTTGCTTTTACCCTTTTTGCATTCAGTTTTATCATTTTCTTTCAAATATTATCTGGAGCTTACACAGAATGTATACGGACGGAGACCAAACATCCAACCACTAAGCCATTTATGATCGTTTAATGCCATACAAAGGTTCTATAACAAAAAATGTAATAATGAAAGAACGAGGTAAAAATATAAATATTAAATGTTACAAAACGTCGCAGATTCTTTTTTGTGAAAATTCCATCATTTTAGTGGAACGTGTCACCTGAAAAAAGTTTTCATATACAAAATTGGTCCTTATGAAAAGCTCTCATTCTTTTCCTATTCACATCGGGAAGAAACACAAACAATACGGTACAGAAAGAATAACTTGGAGAACACGCAAAAACCGGAACACTCAAATTTTCGTGTCCATTTCGAGTTTTACGAGCGACGATAGAGATGTTTAGTATCTTGTCGGAATTCTCTTCAACAAAGACGGCGAAATAACGACTCTCCACGTGCTTTCCTTTCACAAAGACCTAGAGTTGAATATCGTTCCCTAATCAGATAAACAAACCTCAAAACAAAAATGATATCATTTTTTTAATAGCCTAAAACAATTCAGTGCAGTGAATATTACTAATAGATAGCAAAAGAGTAACTTTTCTTTGCCGTAATACGGTCCATGCTCTTCCACATGGAAAGTGTCACTTCCAAGTCTACAGTACTCTCATGGGTTCGGGACGATCGATAACCGCATTCGGTTCAGTCAATGAGTACTCAGAAAATCCTATCAGAACCAATGACACTTACACCGGAGTCCTTCAAAACTAAAATCGTGTCATGTTCCTTAACTACGAATTGATGTGAGAACATTAGCACCTTCGTCCATCTTATTCTTATTATTCTTATTTGTTCCATATTTCCTTAGCGGAGGCATATTCACCTATTAGTCGAAAAAAGGAATTTTACTTAACCCTCCAACATTTAGTAATTGTAATCAAGGCGTATCAGAAAACGGAAAACACATAGGAACTTGAAAAAACATCGCCCATGACTAGGTCTTTCTACGATTTCGATTAACAGCGACCCGACTCGATAACCATCCAGTTCGGTCTGGAGAAAGTGGATGATGAAGCGTATAGATGACGACCTCGATTGCTAACGAATCCAGTTATAAACCACGAACGACCTTTCTGTTTTTATACGGAGAAGACATGGAAACCTTAATGTTTATCAGCAAATATAAAAATGATGAATTTTACGAAAACCACTTTCGTATTAATTTCGTCAAAGGGAGAGAGATTTGTCTAGAGTGTCTGCCAATGATGTCATTCATGATAAAAATATGATTCGATAAAGGAAGAGAAGAGACGACTGGTCTCTGTTTCACTACTATACTTTCGAAAAATTGCTGTTTGTTAATCGTTTTTCCTCAAGATTCCGACGTATCCATCTCAGTATACTATGCTCTATGCTCTGCGAGTACGGAATAAAACAATATTTTTCCCTGAGTTATCGATGAAAGGAAAATCAAAATGTTCTCAGGGGGATTTTGCTTCTATCGATGAAAATGTTTACACCGAAACACACAGGCCGTTATTTTTTATATTATTTTCTAGGGCAAAAGAGAAATTAACATGTTAGTTCTATAATGGTTCTACAACAATTACGCTTTGATTCCTCGTCGTTAAGCAAACACCGTCCTGAATGTCTACGTGTAGATGCACTCATCGCAGGCATTACAAATTCAGACTGCATCGGAATAATTTCGTTTTCTTAACCTTACCATCTGTAGCTCTCTAGAGACATCATACTTTAAAAACGATACACTTTATTCATAGAGAACGGCTACACCACAAAATGGTATCGAAAGCCGAGCAGTAAGAATATAGTGGTTCACTACCGCTCCTCTCACCCCTCACACACTAAAAGAGCGCTTATAAGAAATATGTTTCGAACCGCCGCTAGCGTGTGCACAGGTAGAGAGCAGAGGGAAGAATCCTCGAAACTGGCGCGACAAATAGCCATCTCAAATGGTTACGAAACTGTAGCTTCTCAGGATAGGCATCGAGGAAATCCCACGCCCCAAAGCGATAATTCTAGTGAAAACAAGGCTCCGTTTCTGTTGCCCGTTATTTCAAACGAAATAAGTGCAGCTATAAAACGCTGCTTAATAAGGGCCGGTCTAGAGAATTTCGTAAGAGTGATAGAAATACCACCGGACACTCTAAGACGCCAGCTAGTTCGCAACCGCCTGTACGACCGTCTATGTACAACCAAAAACTGCATAATTTGCCCAAATGGTAGAGACGGTGATTGCATGAGTTCGGGTACAGTCTATCTGATCTCTTGTAAAGCGTGCGGGCACGAATATGTTGGCGAAACGGGTAGACCGCTCTGCGTCCGCATAAAAGAACACCTAGTCGGTAAATCTAAACTAAAACACAATACTCCACTAGGCGCGCATAGGATGCAAGAACACAACGGAGAAGATTTTGAGGTAGGAGTCACTATCCTTACGCAGGAATCGAAAACATCAGCGCGAAAAACTCTTGAAGCGTTTTGGATCAATGCCAAAAATTCAAAAATGAACCGCAAGGAGGAGTGTCTTGTCATCACGCGTGACCTAGCGCCATACCTCAGGCTGATCCAATGATCTGACATGGACCCAGTTATCGACCATGTATTACTCTGTGCGGCGGCTATCCACCAACTAACTTAAATACTTACGACAAATAAACGGTAGGTGTTTGAATGAAGCTGTTTCTTATGCGAACACAAATCGATTTATCAAGTTTTATCTGCTAGGGTTATGAAAGTGTTTGGCTGAGTAGATCGCATCTCAATTTGACCTTTCCAGGCTCTGAAGAAGGCGAAACCGCCGAAACGTCAGCAATTGTGTTCTAATAAATTCTATATTAACAACCTCGTGTCTGCTTATTGATGAAAAACATTGAACTTTATTCATAGTTTGTTGTGTGACAAGTTGCAAATGAATGGCTTATCAAGTTCTCCCATGGAATGGATTTAGTCTAAAATGGTGTCCTAGATGGAAACGGCGTACTCCTTAGCTTGAAAGGCCCCAGTGATACACGAGTTCCTTTTCAAGCCTCTACAAGGCAGTTCGAAGTCTAGGTACACCCGCATGCCAACATGAGACATCAATCCGCTTGGAAGACTTTAATGCGAGTAATAGTAACATTAGAACACGAAGAGTTGAATCGATGGCGTTCGTCAACGTAATTTAGCAGGATCCCCATGTTCGTGTTCCAGTTGGGGACATAATGAGCAGTGATGAACTTGACCTTATTATGGCCCACTAAAAAAGCTCTTAAAATTCACTTTCTAGGTTTGGAGAAAAAATTTGGGTTTCATACGGTGGCAAATATTCACCTGATCATATTGCACATAGGCTGAAATCGTCACAGTTCACGAAACTAAAACGGCAAACATAAAACGCCCTTTTATATGCCAGAATCTAATTAAATCAAAAAATACGCGGGTTTCACTCCATTTCACATAGTAACTATGAAGAAGGTAGCATAATTTCAGTTTGGTGAGCAAGTTGTTGCACAGTGCTTTTTCATTACCTTGATGCCCAGATGCACGAGGTGCCTTTAGGTAATACCCAAGACTCCTGGTTTAATCCCGTCCTGGGTTACTTCAGCTTTACATCCCTCATAGGTCTGAAAAATATTACGGTTTTTTCGGAGAAAATCGCTCCTATCCTCAAAGATCGGCGAATTCTTGTGGTGAAGGCCTACGATTGGCTTAGCACACAGTCTGGGATTTCAGGTAGAATAAAGTTCCACTAGCATTTAGAACATTTACATTTAGGATTCATGAAAAAGACCAAACTCTCGAGAAGCGACGTAATCCACAAACAAACACGAAGATCTTCGTGAATATGAATGCATGGAGAAGAATCGAGTGAAGGAAGAGCCGAGGCCGCGAAATGTGTGATTTCGGACCATCTCAAAAACAAACGGATTTTTAAAAAATTACAATCTCAATCGTTCTATTTACTGCCTCCTCTTTTTTAATGTCAAGACGTATTGCGAAATATAACTTCAATGATGCTAAGATACTTGCAAAACTCCGGACCGCAGTTGTCTGCAGTGCAGAACGAACGCGCTATTGTCCTTTACGGGGAGTAACACGTTCACCACCACACCATGCGGGTCCATCGTTTCGCCTGTCTCTTAGGGTGATTGCTGATGACAGAGATCAGTAGAACTAGCTCGCTCAGGGTAACTGCTGATGGCAGAGATCGATAGAACCAGCTGAGAAACAGGCGAAACGAAGGACCTGTACGGTGTGGTGGTGAACGCGTTACTCCACAGAAAGAACACAGGAGCGCGTCCCCCATCGCAGACACCTGTGATCCCCAGTTTTGCATTCAGAGTTTTGCAAAAAAGGTTGTTTTTCATTTTTCGATTACCCATATCTGACCATCCTTACCCTTTTCATCTGTTTAGTTCGATTTTTTAATACTTTTGCTGCATTCCTTTAGGCGGATGATTTGCCATAAATTCCAAGAAATTGATTACTACGAGAATTCGTTTTGCAGACAGGTTGTTGGTGTTGATTCAACGAGAACAAATGATGGGTTAATCGGTAGTTTAACTCATTCTTC
This sequence comes from Angiostrongylus costaricensis, assembly GCA_900624975.1. Classification (NCBI taxonomy): domain Eukaryota; kingdom Metazoa; phylum Nematoda; class Chromadorea; order Rhabditida; family Metastrongylidae; genus Angiostrongylus; species Angiostrongylus costaricensis. Next base: position 12,248 of record UYYA01000936.1, on the reverse strand, counting down.
CATTCAAAATTTTCACACAGAATGTGAGACAATTCCTACCCAAAAAGCACTACTAACAAATTACGCGTCGAGGAAACCAATGTGATCACCTGTAGCCCCGTTGATCGTCGAGTGACTCGCCGGCGAGCTGGCGCCAGTAAATCTTCCATTTTTCCCTGTCGCGTGCAAGAGTACCCCAGTGGGTTCTGCCCGCTCGGGACTCGTCGAGCATCATATCTTTCCTCAAGGCTCCTTGTGAAGAACTGTGACCATCGGTTCAGTGGTGTTCCTGCAGTGCGTTTCGCATCCCGAGAAATCCAGTCACTGGCGGCTTTTGTCCATCGATTGTAATTCATACGCATTACGTGTCCGGCCCACCTTATCTTCGCCTGTTTGGCGTACAGAACGACATCTTTGATTTTTGATCGCTGACGCAGGTCGGAGCTTCGAATCCCTTCCCTTACTTGCATGACACGGGATAGCATCGTCCTCTCGACTGCGCGTTCAACAACGCTGAGTAATCTTCCATCCTGTTTCCGTTTCTGACGAGTACGTTAGGGCATGAAGTACCGTTGAGTCGAAAAGGTGGGCATGAAGTCGGGTGTTCTTTGGTCACTTCACAACAGCCCCGATGCTCTCGAAAGCTCCACAAGCCACTCGTTTCCTCCTGTTCAACTCTGGAGCTAAGTCGTTCACCTTGTAGATTTCCCGATCCAGATTGACATAACTGGATCATTCGGAGATATTCGTTCCGTTGGGCGTGAATGAGGCACGCGAAACCAATCCGTTCCTCATGAACAAAGTTTTTGTGAGATTTAGTCGAAGACCAATCTTTCCACAGGTTTTATCAAAGTCGGCAAGCATACGTTCCGCTTGACTGATATTCGGTGTCATAAGGATGATGTCATCAGCAAAGCGAAGATGGTGTAACTGCCGACCGTCAATTTTCATTCTCATATTATTCCATTCCAATGTTCGCATGACGTTCTGGAGGGTGGCGGTAAATAATTTTGGCGAGATGGTATCGCCTTTCCTAGCCCCTTTTTTGACGTCAATGTTAATATCGTTGTGGAATGGTGATATCTTGGTTGTGAAATTTTTGTACAGCTCACTAAGAATCTTTATGTACTGAGTAGGGACTTCTTGCCTGTCAACGGCTTCCATGATTGCTTCTACGGTCGGATTAGAGAAGGGAGAACTGGTGGTACAACATATCCATCCTACTTTATTCTATATGATGAAAGGTGGACGTGTATATTGAAGAGATCTGAGTAGTATTCGGAAATCATTTTCTCCATTGCTTTTCTGGACGCTGTAACTGTTCCGTCTGACGGCTGTAGTGCATTCATTTTGATCTTATAATTGTCGAAGCTTCGATTGGCTTTGCGAATGCTTTTCCCAGCCTCTGCAGCTTCGACCATTGCTACTGCTCTTCTCTCTTTAAGATCTTCTTTCATCGCCTGTCTGCATTGTTTTGCAAGCTCGAATGTTAGTTCGCGGTTGCCTGCAGCTCGTGCGATTCCACACTGGTGTATCAGCTCGAGTGTTTCTGGAAACAGACCTCTCTTGGTGACTTTCGAAATCCCAGCTTTCATAGCGGTAACTTGAAGATGTTGAATGTACCGATCGTGTTCTTCGTCTATGTTATCGGCAACGGCATCATCCCAACAGCCGACTAATGAATTGAATAAGTCCCGGTTTATGGCGGTTCTGGGACTTCGGTTTTTGAATTTAGTGACTCTTTCTCCTCTACGCATGAAATAGAATCTTGCACGAAGGAGGTGATAGTCTGATCCTGTACAGAATTTCAGGACAACATCGGTTAGGCAAAACCTTCGGTTTACTATGATGTTATCTATTTCGTAATGGTACTCTCCACTGAGACTACCACGTCCAGCGTTGAGGGTGGAGCTTCTGGAATTGCGAGTTACCATGGATTGTCCTGGTCGCCATTATAAACTCAGACAACCGCTCACCCTGTTGGTCCAATCCTAGCGTTAAAATCTCCAATGATGACCTTGAAGAATGTATAGTCTTCACTGTTGAACTTCTCCAAGTCTATATAGAACGCTTCGACTCCTTTTTCGTCATAGTTTGATTTTGACCAATGTGATAGCAAAAAAATGCAATAAGACATAGAAAAAACATTTTGAGAGGTTTTGCTTTTTTACGAAACTTTACTTTTCTTCCCATGAACTACCACCGCGTCGTAGCTGGGAGTGGTCAGGAGTGTTCCTGTGTACCGAAATGCCTCTACCCTGTAGGAAAGGCTTTATTTTAATTCGGAGATCCTGCTAGTTTAAAGCGGCGCCGATCGGCCGGCCAAAAGCGTCTTGCCATGAGCAGTAAAAGAGGCACTGTGTTAAGACTGTGTTGCTCTTCTTGACCTTTGAGTAGGTGCACTGCATTGATGTTCTACGAAGACGACGTTTTAGGCTAATTGGAGACCGTATTGAATGGCGGGAATCGATCGACATCTGTTCTGTATAAAAGGAGACCACCGAGTGAAGTTCGCCATTCGTGCGGTGCTTCCACCCCATTGGATTCGACTCGACGAGACAAAGAACACCCGCGTCGCGATAACCACCAGCTGTGAACCATCGACTCAGATCGATGCGGCTTGAGGAAAGTGAACGCGCCGAAACGTTAAGCGAATAAAACTTTTACACCAGTTTCGCGTCAGGTCACTCATCCAGAAAAGTTATAAATGAAGATAATCTGGCGTGGGGTCGAAGTTTTGCCAAAAACTTAGCATCATTGTGAACGTATTCCACTTAATATCCTGTCTTGAAAAATAATGAGTAGACAAAACGTCAAGCTAACGAAGGTGGTTTACAAAGTCTTCATAGCTAGTAGACTTCTCTTCTCTGTTCATTTAGAATCCGTTTTCAAGAGATGTTCGATGCTTTAGTGCACTTGTGGCATCTGCAAGAGTTTATTGACAGCAGGTCGTGGGTCGGTTGTCAAATGAGTTGAATGGCACATGTTTAGCACATTTGAACCTAACTATTTTTATTCGACATTTTATTATTCTATTATTTTATTCTGTTTTATTTTATTACTTATTTTATTTTACTCGACAATGGAGTTTCAGCACTAGCGTTGATGAAATGTCTGCAAATATTTTGTCATCTACGTGCACAATGATGGTAAGTCGGTCTGTTTAGTGGTTAGAAGGACCAAATATACAGTATTTCGTTGAAGAAATGCTAGTTCACCAATTGAGAACGTTGCATACAAAGAATTCAGTGCTTGCTCTGAGCATACTATGAGATTTGTTTAAGACATCAGTGTCCAAGTTTGCACATTTCCATCGCATACCAAAGTGTGCAATTACTGAGCAAAGTGTGACAAGCCTCTATGTTGTGCTCAATAAATTCCATCAAGGCGCTCTCTCATTTCAAAAACTGACTTTTCCTTAACCTCGACATTGCTTGTCGATAACATTTTCTAAGATGATTAAGCTAACGCGAGGTTCATGGGAAAGCTTTGTTCAGAAAAAAGACATTTTCCTTTTCCGAGCTCATGATTCGAATCTATTGTTCACAGTCGTTCGCCCTCGCATTATGGATCTTCATTGTCGTCCGTGCGTACTTAGCCACCGATTCAGAAACGCTTTAAGGTGCAATAAGAGCACCAAATGTCTAGTGTCCGAGCTAAACACCGACGAACATAACAAGAAAACAATGCGAATACTTGATTGTTAAAATATGGAAAACACTTCTCACACAATCTTAACTCTTTTATTTACTGCCTTTTTCTTTTTAATGGCAGGGTATGCTGCGAAATATAACTCGTATATAATGCTGAGATATTTGCAAAACTCCGGACTGCAGGTGTATGCGGTAGGGAACGAACGCGCGCTATTGTCCTTTCCGGGAAATAGCGTACTTCACCACCACACCATCCGGGTTCTTCGTTTTACTTGCCTCTCAGCTAGTTCTATACATCTTTTGCCATCAGCAGTCACCGGTCAACGGGATTGATCTGGGGAGACCAAAAAATCATCTGCGGTCTGGAGTTTTGCAAATATTTCAGCATTGTATACGAGTTATACTTCTCACACAATTTTGATTTGAACTTCATTCATTTCTACATTACAGGAGAGCTGAACAAGTCAAATAACCATCAGATTTAAAAAGTACCACCTCAGTGGGTGAGTCTTTAAGTATTCAGTCATACCTGGGATAAAATGGAAGAATTTGCAAAGCTCCGAACAGCAGGTGCCTGCGGTGAAGAGCGAACGCGCTATTACCCTTTACGGGGCTAACACGGTCACCACCACACTATGCAGATCCTTCGTTTTGCCTGTCTCTCAACTAGTTCTATCGACCAGTTCCAGAGACATGGAAAATGAAGGATCCACATGGTGTGGTGATGAACGCATTAGCCCCCAGAAACGGTAATAGCGCGTTCGCTCCCCACCGCATCAACCTACGAAATTCTGCAAATATCTCAGCATCATTGTGGTTGTATCACACATAATACCCCGCCGTAAGAAATGGTAATAGGCAGTAAATAAAAAAGTTAACGATGTTTTAACGTTTTGTTTTCTGCCTTCTATAATTTTCATGGCAGGTTACTAAGCGAAATACAACCACAACGTTGCTGAGATATTTGCAAAACTCTGGACCGCAGGTGTCTATGGTGGGGAACGAACGCGCTATTATCCTTTCCGGGGAGTAACGCGTTCACCACCACACCATGCGGGTCCTTTGTTTCGCACGTCTCTCAGCTATTTCTATCGATCTTTTTGCCACAGCAATCCCATAGACACAATCCCATAGCAATAGCAATTGCCCACCATAGACACCTGCGGTCCAGAGTTTTGCAAATATCTCAGCAACGTTGTGGTTGTATTTCGCTTAGTAACCTGCCATGAAAATTATAGAAGGCAGAAAACAAAACGTTAAAACATTGTGATTTCAACTACAGCCATAGCTTAACTGGGTTCTATGCCGATTTGCGCTCCCCAGATCAACCCCGCTGACGGGTGATTGCTGTGGCAAAAAGATCGATAGAAATAGCTGAGAGACGTGCGAAAAAAGTTAACATTGTGATTTCGAGTACATGCTCAGCCTAACTGGATTCGATGCCCATTTGAGCTTCTCAAATCAATTCCGTTGATGGGTGATTGCTATTGGCACTAATCGATAAAAAACTAGCTGAGGGGCAAGCGAAGAACCCGCATGGAGTGGTGGTGAAAGCGTTAGCTTCCGGCTTTTTCCACCACAGGCACCTACGGTCTGGAGTTTTGCAAATATCTCAGCATCGTTGTGTTTGTATCACACATAATACTCTGCCGTAAAAAAAACGGTAATAGGTAGTAAATAAATAGGTTAACAATGGAAGAATCATTTTGTCAAAATTTCTGGGAAGAGATTGAAAGGATTTAAGCCATGAACTCGACCTCTTAAATCATCTTCGGTTGTCCAGTTGACCAGTTTTGAAAACCTCTGTTTTACTGGAATAGTTCTAAATGGAGCGTGCTAACTTTTCCTCCAGTCCACGGAAGATGGTGAGTGCCAGGATTGAAGAGACGTACTTATAGCCACGCTAAACAGTGTTATCTGAGAAACCGAAGTAAAACCATGCTTACGTAGCCTTCAATTTATCGATGAGTACTGAAGTTAGCCACTTCCCAAGCTACAAGCGAACACACACTAACCCGAGCACCTAGGCCAGCAAAAAGATTGTATTATTTCTGGTTATTATTATTAATAAATGTGGGATGTGCTCAGGCACGCAAGTCATGTGACCACCTACCCTCCATCTCATGTGTTCAAAGGCTTGTAAAGGCAATGTGATGAAAAAACGATCTTTCATTCTCGTAGAGAATAGTAGTTGGTAGTAATAAGTGACGCAGCTTTAAGTAGAAAAATCTTTATAGAAGAAATCAACTAGTCAAATAAAGGACTTGAAGAAGTTCTTCAATGGATCGTTTACTGCAATTTTTGGAATAATTCTAAATTCGAGACAAATTGGTGACGACTCGCTTTAATGTGCTAAAACGATAAAATGTGAAGAAAAACCATTTTCTAGCTCTTCGTCAAAATCGCGTTGTATCTGAAGCCAACTTGTTTCTGAGATGATGATAATATGCTCATAAACGCATTAGTATATGACTAAAAGCAGTAGGGAGATCTTACAAAGTATAAACAATACAATAGCGGACATGAGGGATGCAACAGGGCCCACAATAAATTGATTGCGGTTGCTGCTCATCCTAAAATTAAAGACATGCTAGTTATCACCAGTAAAAAGACCTCACAGAGGTATTCTATGCCCGAGATCATCAGCTGATTCTAACTTATGTGTTTTGATGAGCAAGTATAAAACGGGACATGTTGATCGCTCTACTTTATAATGTGGAATAACGCATGGTTTTAAGCCCACCGCCTCTGCTACTGTGACTCATTGTTAAGTTTTCGGTATTGCCTTTTGTATTCCTTTCCAAACGATAGGCGATAAGGGATAATATCATTGAGATGTTCCTCCGTTATTTCAACATCTAAATGCTGAGGAACAACTACGAACTCTCCCCTTTTATCACTATGGTAATCTAGTGGTCTTCGTATTTATTAATTCTCTAATTTCTCGCATGCCACATTTTTGCGCATACACATAAATTAGCAATATTTCGAGCATAACAAGCATGGACCATCGACTCGGATCATCGGCTCTGAGAAAGACGAAGACGTCGAAACGTTAGCCGAAAATAAATATCATTATCCTCGTGTAAGCTCATCAAAGAAAGAATACATACATAAATTAGCATCATCTAATGATCTCGGGTCCACCAAACCACTATCCTACAAGGTTAGACCCATTATCAGCTCTGTGGGCGGGCCAACGGAGAGAATAACATGGTTTCTGGGCCGAATACTTACCCAACTGCTTAGTCATATGCCAGCTCACCTCATGAACACCCAAAGGTTCCTAGAACGTCTAGGTAACGCGTCTCCTAACAACGCGTACGTGATTGAGTTATTCGACGTTTCCGTGCTTTACACCAACGAATCGAATGACTCCGCAAAGAGAGCCATCCACGAAGTTCTTGTTGAAAATGAAGGAGGAATCCATATGCATGGTTTCCCTATTCAGCAGCTTATGGTTCTACTAAAAGAGTGCCTGAACTGCTCGATTTTCGGATGGTCTGAGAATTATTATGCACAAGTTAGAGGGCTGCCAATAAGACAGCGGTTGGCATCACCTCTCACCATTGCGTTCATGTCTAAAATAGAATCCCTGGTTATCGATCTTCGGTCGCTAATCTACTGCGGATGTATAGATGATTGTTTTGTCATCTCCTCTACTCAAGAGGAGGTGAACAAATGCTTTGAATTATTGAATAAGCAGTCTGAGTATATTAAATTCACCTGGGAGAAACCGAAAGACATCTGGCTTCCATTTCTTAACGTTCAAATCAACTTATCAAGTAGCGGTTACATAACAAAGTGGTGCCGAAAACCAAGTAACAAAATCATCCTGATTCACTCCCTCTTCATCCTCTCTTTCCACACTCAAAAAGTGTGCGCTTGTGAGAAACACGTTTCGAACAGCCACCTCTGTGTGCAAGGAACTAGAGGAAGAATCGCAAGACTTGACTCGGCAAGTAGCCATCTCCAATGGCCACGAAATAGTTACCGCTGAGATAAGTTTAGAAGGAAAGTGATGCCTCAGAGCGAAAGACTTGGCCTGAAGAAAATCCCGTTTATGTTGTCCTTCACTAGCGACGAAGTAAGTGTGCCTACAAAACGATGCTTAAGAAGGGCAGGTATAGAGGAATCGGTAGCGATAGTTGAAATACCACCGGCTACTTTACGTCGTCAATTAGTTCGTAACCGCCTGTATGACCGTCTATGTGAAACAACAGATTGTGTAATTTGCCTTTACGCTAGGGACGGTGATTGCATGAGTTCAGGTACGATATACTTGATCTCGTGTAATAATTACGGAGATGAAAATATTGGCGAAACTGGCAGACCTTTGTGTATCCGTATAAAAGAACACCTAGATAGCAAACGAAAAGCAAGACAAAGTACCCCACTAAGCACGCATAGGATACAAAACCATAGCGGAAACGATTTTGAAGTAGAAGTCAATATCCTTGCATAGGAGACTAAAACACCAGCACGAAAACTTTTTGAGGCTTTTTGGATAAATGCCAAAAACAACGGGGAGTTGGATAATACAACGAATTGCAGGGAGGAATGCCCAGAGGCGCGATCTGGCTCCGTATGTTCGCATCAATTTCTGATGTGGAGTGGTGCAGTTATTAACCATACGCGACTATAATCAGCTGTTCTAATCTTTCTTATTGGAAGTCATGAAAAATATGGTGAGCTTTCCGAAAAGCTGTTGTTCATGCAATTGCCATCGAGTTTTTCGTCTTTTTGTAAGTGTTATTGAAGCGTTTGGCCTTGTAGATTGTACATCAGTATACCCTTCCGGGCTCTGAGGATGGCGATACTACCGAAACGTCAGCTGCTGTTGTATTGTATTGTGTTTTTCATGGAAGTAAATGTATGTTGTTTACATCCTCAAGGACATAGAATAATGACTCTGCTCACGCTGCAGAATTCCATGGAAACCACATGTACTCTGTTGTGGTGTCCAATAAAGAGGGGAAAGGGAAATAACTTAACGAAGGTATAACACTGAAGGCGGTGGCAATACGAGCTACGCTCACGCCTACAAAGAAACCCATGTCTCAATTGACTGAGATAAAACTCCGTGCTCAAATTTCTAATTTAACCTCCACTCCACTGTTATGCTTCGTAGCCCAAAGGTCAATTGGTATTACAAATTCAGACCTTCGCAAAATATTTTTCTAAAATGCTATTTCGGTGGCGTATTCAATGAAACAGAATGAAATCGAGATAAAAATAAATGACGTAATCACCACACATTCTATTATATGTCCTGTTTATAACCAAGTTTAGTAGATCTATTGTACCAACTACAATAACTTCGCATGACGGGATCAATTTCTTACGCCAATAAGACCATCAAGCCGTCGTTCTTGCAGACTTATCAACAACATCGCACTTGAAAACGCAATCATATTTCGTAGCAAAAAGCATTTTAACAGTGGCTAATACGGTATAAGGTTGTGCAAAGAGCCATAATCAGTCTCGTGGCAGTGAAAACCAAATTCGGAGCAGCCTTATAGCTTCCTCCAGCGCAAAAGCTCCAGTAAGCGAAAGCACAAAGAAAGTAAGAAATCCTGAATGATGCTCAGCCGGAGGAGACGACTTAGAGCGTAGAATCCAACAACGTCTCAATACGGCAATACCGGCACCATTCGAAAGGCGAAAGAGCTAATTGGTTGAGCGGCAATGTCTATCTCGAGTACTCTTCATCTGTTCAAATAGTGATACATGTGGATTGCATAATATGCTGTTGTGTATCGTTTTACTGTTTCTAATGTATTAGCAAGATCGCTTGTATTGTTGATTGTGCAAAACAGCAGTGGTTAGCGTTCGTTTCGTAGGATATTTTAGATATCTATTCATCACCAATTATTTCTTGTGCTTCATGGCTCCTTAGTGGATCACATCAACATGCTAACGAAACTCACCTGGAATACCGCAAGAGCACAAGATTTCAATTTGTTTTCAACATCTTGAAAATATCTTCGACTTCGCTATGTTGAAATCGGGAACGGAACGATGGACAATGAAGATCTATCACAATATACGATTGTCCTTCATGAGGAATTCTGTAATTTCACAAAGTAATTGGCGTAAGGAGGGATTTTCGAAAATATGACTCCATATCGCTATGATAGGGCGCGTGTAGCGCAGTGGTTGGAGACGCCACTGCGATGCACACGTGGGATCGATTCTCGCTAAGATTATAAATAATGTTTAACGTTTTGTTTTCTGCCTTCTATAATTTTCATGGCAGGTTACTAAGCGAAATACAACCACAACGTTGCTGAGATATTTGCAAAACTCTGGACCGCAGGTATCTATGGTGTGGAACGAACGCGCTATTATCCTTTCCGGGGAGTAACGCGTTCACCACCACACCATGCGGGTCCTTCGTTTCGCCTGTCTCTCAGCTATTTCTATCGATCTTTTTGCCACAGCAATCATTATAAATAATACTTCATTACATTCAAGAACATCACGCTTAGACTAGAATAGAATAATACGGTAGTGAAAGTCGACGTGCAGTGGTCACACGGTTTACCAGAAAAAGAGTGATGTTCATGAAAAAATGATTCGCTTCCAATGCGGTATCCAAGTTCAACGGCAGATTATTTCAGAACATCCCTGCTCACTTTTTATTCTTACCACATCAAAGTGCAGCTCAAAGGAAACCTGAAAAAGAAAACGTTTCAAAACGCCAAAAGCGTTATCGAGGAGTGATGGTAGTAATCGCCTGTAACACGCAAGTACAGAATCAACTGACTTTAACGTGTGTACGCCTAGTGACAACAGGTGATCTAAAGCCGTAAGCAACAGAGTTCCATGACATGTCAAGTGGGCAAAATGATCGCTGATCCGAATGTGAGATGTCTTCATAAATACCCTAGAAGAAAGTGTGCTGCAGCTTTAAACCTCCCTTGTAACTTACAAAACACCGTCAAGCTGAAAATGGAGTGGCAGGACCAAAAGCTGAAATCTTGAAAATTTTTGTTTGCTTCAGATCTCCAAAAAGCACTTTGTAATTGGTGTGATAGTTCATTTTCGTTTCGAAGTAACTACCTTGGAATGCTCGTGGCTTTACCCGTGGGAAAGTTTTTCAAGATTCTTTATAAATGTAAAGTGAACCTTTACCCATCCACCATCTCTTTTTTTTCTCGTCTTCCACTTCTGTCTCCCTTCATATGTGGTCTTCAAGATTCCGTTCAACTATGAACGAAATAGGCGACTTTTTAATAGAGAGCAGCTGAAAGAAATGAAGGAGCTCAACCAGCAAAGCAATCATTAACCTGGGCAGATTCATATGGAAGCGAATAATAACCATATTTGATTTTACATAGAAGAATCTGAGTAAGGGTTAGGAGACAGAGCATTCAGCTTTGCTTAATACCTGAGTGGTGTGCCATGCATTCCACTTCAACAAGCACCATAGACGTAATTGAATGCATATTTTGCCTTAATAATGCCTTGTAGTCTATCATAGTATACTATAGTGGCCTATTACTGGATCAAGTCAGTGTTACTGTTCTCACAGAGAAGTCAGGTGTCAAGTTACCGACCCCGAAGAAACGGATGACTCTGGAGCATCGCTACATCATATTTTACATCCTTATTGCTAATCAAGGAATGAAGCTCAAATTTTTTTCGGAGCCGAACATTCCATAAGAATAGGACAATTTGTGTAAAACCATTCCATGGTATGTCCAATTATATTTAGTGCTGCAACTCATTACTGATTAGTGTCGATAAAATTTACGCAATATAAGGCTACCAGTTAACTTTTGACAACCTATCTTACCTGATACTTGATAACTCAAAAGACAGACTTTCTATAAACCTCGGCATAGATAGTTGGTATATTCATTTATATGATCTCACAAACTGATCTTCTTTAGCTGATGCAAGGTTGGTATAGGTCTTCGTTGTCGTTGTCGTTTGTTGTTGGTGTTGTTGGTCGATGGCTGACGCTTCGGCGATTTCGCCTTCCTCAGAGCCTGGTAATTGATACTTGATACTTGAACGGCTCGTCCTCATTGTGCGAGTCCCAGCATAATCACCATTTTTCGGAGTTTGCTGATTTAGCCATAGTGGTTTCCTGGAATCCCGAGGGCAGCCTGGCCAAGTCTGCCCTAGGTCGCCACGACGACAGGCAGTCGCTGTGCTTGTGGATCAGAGAGAGATTTGCCACCATGCGACTTTGATACCAGGACGGTGGTGGATCCTGATATTCCCATGACCGACTTTCTGTTAACCTCGGCATTAATTGATAATTCAATGTTTTTCATCAATAAGCAGACACGAGGTTGTTAATATAGAATTTATTAGAACACAATTGCTGACGTTTCGGCGGTTTCGCCTTCTTCAGAGCCTGGAAAGGTCAAATTGAGATGCGATCTACTCAGCCAAACACTTTCATAACCCTAGCAGATAAAACTTGATAAATCGATTTGTGTTCGCATAAGAAACAGCTTCATTCAAACACCTACCGTTTATTTGTCGTAAGTATTTAAGTTAGTTGGTGGATAGCCGCCGCACAGAGTAATACATGGTCGATAACTGGGTCCATGCCAGATCATTGGATCAGCCTGAGGTATGGCGCTAGGTCACGCGTGA
>UYYA01000935.1:0-27252 GCA_900624975.1 Angiostrongylus costaricensis | reverse complement strand
TCGTCATGATAAACTCAGAGAGTCGCTCACCCTGTCCGTTCCACTCTAATCCGTGGATCGCAATGTGACCTTCTTGGTTCAATCTTGGCGTTAAAATCTCCAGTGATGACCTTGAAGAATGTATGGTCTTCTCTGCAGAACCCCCCCCCCTTCAAGTCCATATAGAACGCTTCGACTTTTTCTTCTTCTTTATAGTTTGATGTCGGAGCGTAAACGACGAATATTGTCAAAGCCGGTATTAATCCATATCTCTTCAATCGTAAATGTCCGACTGGAGTTGTTAGTTGTCGGAATGAATCGATGTTCATGGATAAACTCGTGTTGACGAGAACGCCGACTCCTCTACTACCGCGTGTTCCGAGGAACAGTTCTTCTCCGGTGTCGAAGACGGCATTGAGAGAGTGGCGTCGTCTCGTCTCGGACAGGCCAATGATGTCGTACCTTAACCTTCTTGCTTGCATGAGCAAGCCCTCTATCGTAAACTCGGATGCAAGTGTACGTGCATTGTAGGTACAGATTATCACCTTAGTTCTTCGCGATGCAGGCAGCTTCCATTGGCCCTGAGATTTTAGCAGCCTCTCCGTACTCGTCCTACCCAATGCTGCGAAATTGGGGGCCCTTTCGGGGTCGGGGGAATGAGGCCCGCTTTTTTTTTTTACTGTGTTTAGCATTTTTGATACCCACGTATGGCTTGCTAGGTTCTGAACGTAGGGCTGGGTATACTCACGGGTAGCTTGCCAGGCCACTCCCAGAGTGGACATGGAGCTTATTTGTTGGAGGCAACTCCTAACCGCCTCCCATAACCTTCCCTGTCACTTGATTGCAGGCTTTTGGCCGAACTGACTCGTAGAATATAATCAGCATAAGCAAGAAGGCACCCACACACGCATGCATCAATACGCCTAGCAAATACAGAAAGTATGTGCCAAATCGGAGCAGCAGAAACAGGGAGTCCATCCCCTGGATCCACCTGCGTCTCACGGAAACATACGGTCGCTTTTGTTCTGCAATTAACCCCTTATCCCCACCATGGGAAGCACCACGTTGCCTCGCGACTAATCGGCAGCGACCCCACTATGAGGTAGATCCATGGGAGAATTTGCTGCAATTTTGGCTTCGTTGCGAAATCTAAGCTGTTGTGTTTCGTCTCTTTTCACTGTTATAATCACTTGTTGCAATAAAACCTTAAACGATTATGTGGGTGTAGGTGTATTAGGCCGAAAATATTTTTAAATTGGTTTTGTCTACAAGATTCTACTAGTCATATGAATGTTTAAATCTACAGTGAACTCTGAAGAATGCTTCCTTCTCAGCCGCATTTGTGAGCCTAAGAATGACGATATTTGGCTTGACATACCGATCCCATATTTTACGGTTTGTTCTTCCAATTTGCTTTTCTTTAAAATTTCGCTTTGCATTACTTATCTGTATTCTCATTGTTTCTTCCATGTTAACTTTTCTAGATCCAGTTAAGAACATCACAAGATATTTTTAAGGCCCTGATTACATCGTCCTTGCGTGTGTTGTAGCTGAACAACTTCACCGTGGCAAACCTTGGTATAAATCTGTTTGAGAGAATGAAGAAATTAGGAGCGGTACTGGATGACCTACACGTCGGTTTATGTCCTTGTTCTGTTCAGTGGGTTCTGTAATTTCTAAGTGTTTTCTCTTATTTCGATACACTTTAAATTTACGTTAAGTGTTGTTTCAAGATCATGTTCTTGTATTTTCTAAGAATATCCAGTTGTAGCGCGTGTGGCGCAGAGGTTGGAGGCACGACTGCAACACACACGTGGAACCGATGCCGGCACCCATGGCCCACCAAGCCTTCAGTCTCTCCTGGGTCGGCAAATTGGTACCAGACTTGTCTGGGAAGATAGCAGCACTGGCTTGGTACATCGGTAGGCTACCGCGAGTCATTGTAATCATCCACTGGATCCACCTGCGTCTCACGGAACGGTCTCTTTGGGCCTGTGCTGCCTGGGGACGCGCTATGCCTCGCGACTAACCGCTCGAGATTCCTCATATGAGGGACCTTCATGGCAAACTAGCCATACGGTGGTAAATCTCCCTCTGATCCACGAGGGTGGCGAGTGTCTGTGTTGATGATGGGGGGAAGACTTCGGCCTAGCTGACCTCGGTACTCCAGGGATCCACAGTAGCTAAACCGGCAAAACTCCGACAAAGTGGAAGTTATGCTGGAGACCGCACAACCAGTGAGGACGGGAGATCCAAGTATGCATGTAAGTGAAGGGTTCAAAACAATATATCATCGGAGAAATGTGGTACTACGAAATCTTACGTAAAATTTCCAGAATGTTTAACAGGTAGACTTAAATTTTTCGTTAACAGAATTCTACCAAACGAACTGAAGCCAGAAGACCGTCATCACTAAACGAGCTCTGAAAGTGGGAAAACACATACCGAATCTCGCAGTTTTTTCAAAGTCATGGAACACAAGAAATGAATCACATGGACATCTCCAGCTATCATGGCCAGGTCTACGATACTCTGAAAAATGTCTATAATCAACATAAAAAACGAGAGTTAAGGTTACTTGTCAGGAACGTAACTCATATGATGTTTTAAGGAAGTTGTCTAGGATGTGACGAAGCCTGTTCGTTTGGTGACTCTCCAAATGCTTATCACGCATGCATGCTTCCAGGCACCAAGCAAAGTCGTGACATGGATCTAAACGAACGTTAAAATAATATTCATAAGATTAGATATTCGTCTTCACAATGAAACGACTTTACGAACCAGCTTTAACAACATTTTCGATACAACCGTCATGAGCCGCCATGATTAGTTCATTTCTGAATAGAAAAAAACAGACCGAAGTCCATAGTATAGATACTCATAAACATATTAAGATTATGAACCTTAAGACAGACCTTAACGAACACAGCATTACATCACCTGTTGCGGAAAATATTTCCCTAATGTAAGCCGTCACATCAAGGAATAATTCCTCGTAAGTTCCAATAAACATGATCAGGTCTGCAAATGTGGAAATTAGGATAAAAATAATAATAAATAGAGCTCTTGGCGTTGATCAATCCCTTAGGTATGCACCATGCACTGGAGAGATGGAGGGTTTGGTAGGCCAGGGAGCTGAAATCGACGATCCCATGTGTGTTGCAGAGTGCCTACGACCACTGCGCCACACGCGCCCATATAGAAATCAGATACTGTAAAAAAGTCTGACTTTCAAAATAGAAGCACACACTAGTTACAGTATGGTTTGAGGACGTCCGAAATTCATTTACAGCATTCGGTTATTGGCTACCTGAGGCAACATAAAATTACCGCTGGAAATGATAAAAAGGTACCTTTTATTTCCTTCCATTGACGACGTGCCTTGGTGGTCTCAAATGTAAAGAAATTTGTTTTAGACGGTTCAGCGGATATCAGCAAGTCTTCCTTGCGTCTGAAATAATTCGGTAATGAACAGGAGTGCATGACACATAATAGTCAAGCACAAATACAACACGATCTTTGTGACGAGCCAGTTCAACAATTAGTGTAGTCAGAAAGAGAGCGAAAAGTGAACATGATATGTTGTGAAGAGCTCTGTATGCTCCGTCTTCTCGATATGCACTACGTGTTGAGAAGACCTTAGCAATATCCTTATTTGCCGCTGCCGCGTTGTAGAGTTCCCAAATTATCGTCATACCGATGGTAGTTCCCATTCGTTTTCTTCCATTTTTCTTATAAAGTTTACTGAGATATCAGCAACTTTCACGAATGTTTACGCGAACCCATGCAGTCAAAAATATGTTAAATAACTTCCCGAGCATCGGCTTGTACGCCGTAGACGTCTACCAGTTGTTATAATAAAAGCTTTCTCTACATGCACATGCAGATCTCCACATGCAGAACTTCCAAGCAACGGGTTTCACCTGTATCACCTGTAGTTCCGTTGATCGTCAAGTAACTCGAGGGGCAAAAGTAAATCTTCCATTTCTCTCTGTCGCGTGCAAGAACAACCCAATAGGTTTTGCTCGCTTTAGGGACTCACTGAGCCAAGAAGCGGGTATTTGGACCAACGTATTTCCCCCTAGTCATTCATTAGTTATACGAAAGAACTCTAGAATAGCTTAATTATAGAATACATGGGATACAGCCATACTTGCATGGAGTACAGCGATTATAATCATCGCTTAACCAAATATCAAGCATTCATAAGTGTGTAACAGCTAAAACCACTTGTGAGGAAACGATTTGGATTATGAAACTATTAGATTTTGAAACTATCTATTTCTGAATTTAAAAAAGCAACATGCTTCAGATAGGAATCGATCAAAGGTCGGAACGCTTCTCTGAACAAATCCTTGTTTTTCAACCAGATCTGTTGCTGTACGGAGAGCGGGCACGCATCGTAGAAATTTCCATCACGCATTATAGTATCGAGGTAACTGAAAAAATGAAACTGAAAGGTGCTCTCAGAAAACGACCTAGAAATCTTAATTAACAACCAGAACAATGCTGAGATATTCGCAAAACTCGGACCCCGGGCCAGATCGAACCACGATTACCCCTTCCAAGGGTTCGCGTATTGCACACTGCACACCATAGAGGCCCTTGCTTTGCGTTTCTCTCTTTTTTCTTAACTAATAAACTATTTCAACCAACCGATCTTCGAGTTTAGGCAGCTGTTTGAGATTCTCCAAAACAATTTGGCGAAAATGTGGGAGACTAAACAGATCGAAACATCTTCGAAGCTGCTCTTCAAGTCTCCCAAACGACTCAGGAGTCCCATGTTCACCAAGAGCACGTATACGGGCCACTACTTGTTCAGATATGTCAGCTGCTGCCTGTCAAAACTTGAAAAGATACAAGTAGATAAATAAAGGGCCAAATAACCTCTCACAGGGAGCGATAATACCGTAGTTGATTCAACCACTACTTCAATCTTTGGCGTTGTTAAAGATGGGAACAATTACTGGTCGCCAGAATATCGTAGGATACTAGGTATCTATATGTCGGGCTCACTCAAACTAGAAAAGAACTTGTCTCTTAGCTGGGGCCTCAGAATCACCTTCCTTTAAGTTCTCGATGCACGCCTTTGCCAGAAACGAAGTGTAGGGTAGTATGGAACAGTTAGACCCACGAACGCATAGATGTGACTACGTGAATACTTATTACTTGGATACTCGGATGGGTCATCTTCACTGGTTATGCGGACCCCGGTGTAATCTCCACCTTGTCGGAGTATTCCTGGTTTAGCCACTGTGGTTGCCTGAATTCTCGAGGTCAGCCTGACCAAAGTCTAACCCAGGTCGTCACTATCACAGGCAGTCGGCATCCTGTTGGCAGGATCAATCCTCCCACTACCCGCTTTAAATCGCAACCCAACATCCAGGAACACCTCCCACCCACGATGAGGAGAGGAACCGTTAGGAGGGACTACGTGAATATGAAATGTGAAATCAAATTCGATAAAGTAGGAAAAAGATTGTTTTCTAAGGATACGGGCGTCGCATGGCAAACACACGACCGCTTTGAGTCAGTGTTTAGTACCCTAAGTAGGGAAAGCACTATTCAAATCCCTGCAGAGGCGAGTAGGGATTCATCACACGTGAGATCTTAACAGAATGGAACATACTTCAGTCATCTAACCATCTACGAATACGAAAGTAGCACATAGATATTCTACTGGAGCGAAATACCTGATCATAGAAGTCATGCCGCTTTATTTTGTGCAGATCCAAGAGCTGAAGCGCAGGAGGAAGGGTGTCCAGCTAAAGCAGCTAAGCTCCAATAGACAACAGATTACCAAAACATCAAGACAAAAATGAGCAGCACAGGAACTTCCATTCTCACCTTGATGCTATTTTCGTCCTGAAATCGCTTCACTGCATTAATGAGGGTGTTCACCTTCCTAGTCTTCGTCAGTGTTTGCCGCAACTTTGTTCTTCCAAGAAGTGGGTGATTTTCGAGCGATTTTGAAGGATTCTCAGTCATTATCACATCCAGAGACAGAAGCGGTCTTCGCCGAGATCGAAGTCAATGGTCTTCAAGCATACCAAATAATCTCTTGCACATGTCCACCAAAAAACTTTAAGATCAACGGAGCTATTTTCGAGAAAGTGAAGACGACAAGTTGTAACGTCACTTCGAAACTACTACTCGCAGAGATCATTGTTCTTTTGTGTGATAAAACCAACGGCCTCATAGTAGTGGTCCTCTATGGGATCCAGTCGTTACTTAACCGATTACTCGCAGCGGAATTTCCCAACCAACACACTCCTAATCATATACACTAGCTTCAGAGCAAACGTGGAAACATTTCGCGCGATGCGAATTGAATTGAAAGCATTGACGAGACGTCAAGTTAAGTGTGGGGGCCGCACCGGATAACGCCTGATTCCTCGCAACGAGCAGAGCGCATCGCCTTTAGTGCCTGGAGAAATTAGGGTCCAAGTACCTTTCTGATTAGCAGTGGTCTTTGTGTTATTCATTCGATATAAATGCAAGATGTCGCCAATAGAATTGTCTATTTCTATTTGTGCGGAAAAGACACCTAACCAGCTTTCCTCTGTCGGCTATGCCAAGTGTTCGTACTATTGTTTCCTTACGTAACTGTCGTTAGAGGAACGTGTAGACAAGGTAAGTGGCGTTCTTACAATACACATGAAATTATTCCCTGGTTCATTCCGCACCCCGAGCCATCCAAACCTTCCATCTCTTCGGAGTCGGTGGAATGGTGACAGACTTGTCTGAAGGAACAGCAGCACTTGGTACATCGGCTGGTCAATACAAATCTTGATATGGGCAAAATCTGCATTCAGTCTTCTCCTCAATGCTGAACCAAGTCGACTGCATGGCGCATCCCTCAGGGATGGATCAATGCGGAACGGTTTATCCTCCTCCCTTTTACCAATGCTCAGATAGAAGCACATAAAGGATAAAGGATAAAGCCTTCGACGTCGATAAATCCCTGAGGGATGCGCCATGTGTTCGACTTCATTAAGCATCGTTGGAGGTGACTGAATGCATCTCTGGCCTATGCAGTGACTCACGGTAGCCTGCCGATGTATCGAGCCAGTGCTGTCTTCCCAGACAAATCTAGTACCAATTTGCCCACCCCGGAGGGATGGAAGGCTTGTTGAGCTTAGGGCACGGAGATCGATCCCATGTGTGTTGCACGACGCCTCCGACCACTGCGTTACACTAGTCCTTTAGAAGCACGTAGCTGTCCGAATTTGAAAGTGCTCTGCAATTTATGATGAGTATATTTCAATATTTGTTAGCTCTACATGTTCCATTCAAAACGATAACCATGACTTATCACGACGACTGGCAGTGATAAAACAGAATTACTTACCAGTACTTGAACCTTATGTGTCTTTAATGGACTGTGCTGATTTTCTGGTAACTGGAGGACTGGAGTAGTTGAGAACTCAACGGCGTCGTAGAAGAGGGTTTGTTTTAACGCTCCGGAGTGTACATTTTCTTACTCACTATGCGTTAGTATGTCGAAGTCTGTCATCATTTTAGGTTACTTTATTGGTTAAAAATTTAATTTTTACCTTGGTATCAAGTCCGAAGGTGAACAGACGAACAAACGTTGATGAGATGAAAAAATCCATCGTCTGTTGCTGGGGGCTATTCGACTGTCATGATATAGGGATTACTGAAGTCCTAATTTCGCCTTTGCTTGCCATCCTGTTGCAGTCCATGCTATGATGAGAGATAACCTTGAGAGCCTGTTGTCAAAACTCTGTTTTGCCGAGGACGAGGTGGATTACCGGCGGGATTTTTGGCATCTGTATCAAGAAAAGAAGCTTCTACCCAAGCAGATTATCAATGGAGAGGGGACAGTGAAATGAAGTAGGAGACAATAAGAACATTACTATGACGTTTATGGTTCACGACGCCGCTGTTGTCCACGTCCTAAACATCAGTGTTTTCTACTACGATCTCATCTATCATTAACGAGATTGCGATCCCTTGATATCGCGTTATAACATCCGAAACACTGCCTCGATCCTCCCGACCACTGCTACCTCTTTCTTGAACGGCATTAGAAGTCATCGGTGTGTTAACACCCCGTTTCAGATCTAACGGAAGTAGAGTTCAATAGTGAACTCATTCAGCTAGAGTTCTATAGTGAATTCGTTCAGCTAGGTTTTCTGTGTGTGCTCAGCATTGGTCTTCCATGAGTTTGAGCCACCGTAGCCTCTCAAGTTGTGGGTTTCAATAACTTGGTATCGAGGAGATTCTCGATCACGTAGAGTATCTTTATCTATTTAGACAAATTAGTTTTACATTCCTTATGCCAACTGTACGTTTCTATCTTGCATGTATGATGTAAACACCACATAAAGAATTTTCTTTGTCTACTTAAACAAATCGCAGTTACATGCTCCGTACATCAACACAGGAATGCTTCTATCTTGTATGTATGATATAAGCATTCACTGATCTGAAACATTCACTGGTTTGTCCGACACATATGAAGATTTAATTATCCATATTTAGTATTTACGCTGTGAAGGCAACAATCAGCAATATGCGCTTGGCAAACAGCGAACGCGTGCAAGCAAACAGCTCACCATCGTGTTGCACTTAATTGAAGAGAGAAACCGACCTCCGGCATCCGCATTCGAGACCCAACGTTGCGTGTTCACTTGGGAGCTATAGCAGACAGATCAGTTGCAGTACCATGGAACTACGATCTCCATTTCTCGACTATCATTCACAGCCTCTCAAAGGTTAAAGGAAAGGTACCTATATGTTACAGAACTTCCAAATAGTGGATACTGTGACGCAAATTCACCTTCGAGAGTCAAAGAGAGACACAGCAATGACTAATCAACTAGTTAGCTTCCATACTATCTGATATTCAGCAATTATTCCACTGCTGAACTACTACGAAATAGTGCTCACCACAACATTGGTGCATCGACCGCAGCCACCACTACAGCTGGAGTTGTGGACGGCATTATATAGCCCTTGACCAGCAAAACTGATGTAAAACGACATAAGCAGAAATAAGCGAGAAAGGGCAAAAAGAAACGAAAAGAAGAGATCAGACGTTGTTTAGAGATCAATCATATGTACTTGAGGACTTTCGACAAGCATATCTCAGCTCATATTGAACTGTGAATATTGAAATAAAATTGTCAGGGTGCAGAGATTATCACCTGCGAGAAATTGTATTATAGTCGCATATCGATATGCGACTATAATCAGCTGTTCTAACCTTCTTCATTGAAAGTCACAAAAAAAACGGCTTTGGAGAAGGCCATACTGCCGAAACCCCAGCTACTGTTGCATTGTATTGTGTGTTTTCTATTCAAGTTGTATTATTTTGCCACGGTCAAGAAAGCACGTGTAGCACAGTAGTTGGAGGTGCCTTGCAGTACTCATGGGCACGATCCATCGCCATAGGCTAACCAAACTGCTATCCCTCCAAGGCCATATTGGTACCAAACCTGTCTGGGAGGATAGCAGCACTGGCTCGATACATCGGTAAGCCACCATGAGTCATTGTACAGACTAGATGTGCCTTCAGTCACCTCCGAACGATTCCTAATGAAGTCGAATGCATGACTCATCTCTTAGGGATTGATCAACCACGACGAAAATTGGATTTTTTGAAACTTCGAATTTTGAGTCAACTAGAAATGAACATCGCCGAAATTACCTTTTACTATTAGACAGCCGGCATCGTTCCTTATCAAGAGCATACAAAGTTCGATTTTTCGACGAGGAATCCACTATTGTCTTATTTCCAGTTGATAGGTCGTGGTTGTGGCATCGGGCCGTTGGGTGCAAGATATACCGAGGTAGACTCAATATAAGTTCTAAAACACTTTCGTGTGGTGCCAGAAATGGGTTTTGTAGGTTAACTGTAGTAAAACGTAAATTGCAGTATTGTACTCCAAGGTGGATAAAATAAACCTCTTCTCTAACTCTGTGGTCTTCTGACCCGAAAAGTTCCTTAGCTATCAGAATTTGTCATGTATTATGTAAATAACTAGCATTGCCGTGTTTAAATCGCGGACGAGTTCCACTGTTCATGCGGCCTCCATGGAATCAACGATACTCTCTTGTTTGTTAACTTATTCGACTAGCATTCATTTAAGGGCGCCACGTAGCTTTACTTGCTCATGTCAGTGTCTTACGACTTGGCGAATCCAGAACTAGAGCTGACTGATCCATGTCCCGATATCCACGACCTCTTCCTGAATTTTAACGACCTCTTCTTCGAAGGGACACTGGCTGGTTGTGAAGTGAAGTGGAGTCCACGAATGTTCTCGTAAGTTTTTCGTGAATTTTGGTGGGAATGAAAGCAAACAATTGCGAAGAGAAGCTTTGCAGATGTGCAGGTGTCTGTTCGTACGAAGGAAGGAGCGGCATGTGCTCAATTCGACTCAGTCTTCCGCTGTTGAAGTTGCGTCCACGTAAAGATCTCATAGAAACGCTACTGGTACGTCTTGATGAGAAGTTATCCCTGTTCGTTTCTGTCAGTTAACTATGCCAGGAGATTCGTACCTGGTTAAGTTGAGATTGAGGCATGGATCTCTCCACCTCCGCAGAGGTTTGGGAATTCCTTTTTGAATATCGAAAGTACGAAAAAATCTGATTGGTCTAAAGGCATAATTCACTGTTTTCCTTGATGAGCAAAACGACCAGATGTTTGCTGATCAGGAGAAAAAGTAGATTGTTGATCAATGCCATGAGCGCCTGTAGTGCACTGGTCGGAGACACTCTGCAATACACACGGGATCGGTTCCCGCGTCAGTGGCTCACCAAGTCTTCCATCCCTCTGGGTTCGGCAAATTGATATCAGACTTGTCTGGGAGGATAGCAGCGCTGGCTTGACACATCGGTAGGCCACCTCGAGTCATTGTAGAGACCAGATGTCCATTCAGTCGCCTTCAGACGATGCTTAATTAAGTAGAATGCATGGTGCATCCCTCAGAGAGTGATCAACGCTGAGAGCTTTATTCTATACCCTTGTGTTAATCATTGCCGAGGCTAAGCGAGCGTGCGTTGGGATGTGATATGAATGGATATATATACGTATATATATATGCATATATATGCAATTATATACACATGTATACATATATATGTATATATGTATGTAAAGTTCGTATTTAGCATGAAATGATCCATGCCTTCCTGTTTGTTACGCGAAGGAATCGCGATCGAGACGGTCATGGGCCTGATTTTCAATACCATATGTGGAGGTCAGTCTTTGCTCTTGTGGTTTGAACTTTTCTCTTTGGTTTTCCTAGTGACTTTCTAAGCAAGTCTATTGTTTTCGAAATCAAATGTAGGAGGATTTTCTTAGAATGTTCAGAATTAACCACATGGCTAACATCAAGATAACCATTTACCACTCATTTCATGACGAAGTTGCTGTTTACAAACAGCACATATGGAGGTTTGTACATGTTTCGTCTTGAGAACGAAGTTATTTTGTAGTAGTCACGGGCGTTAGATATCTTTCTTGTAAATTCATATTCCAGGCTATCTAGAAAGTGTCGAGTAGGCCAATTTCAAGTACACATTGCCCTAAACTGCTTGAATGTAGAAATAAACATTACCCTATTGAGTAGTACCATAACGCGTTGTGTTTCAAGTTTGCTTTGAAACAGGGACTTTGCACCTCTTTTATCCATCTAAGAACTACTTCTGAAATTTTCTCTATGATACGCGGTGGTTGGTGGGAGGGGGGGGGGGGGGGGGGGGGGGGGGGGGGAAGGGCGACGAATTTTTTGGTTGTTTTCTTTTGTCAGCTATTGTCCCTAGATTGTTCATGAAAGTTTGTTTTATTGGTTCCGAATTATTTTCGAATACATCGTTCTTAATCCTTAGCAGCTCTGAAGTGATTTTCTTCTTTTCAACCGTGGGGTTCTAGATGTAATGGACCGTGTCGTGGAAGAAGCCCATACTTTGGCTACGTGAAGCGGTCATCGAACCGTGCCCCCGGCCCGAATGATCTGTGGTGGAGCGCTCATAAATTAAGTTGCAACGGTTAGCAATTAACATCAGTGTACCACTTATCAGCAGTTTAACTTTTTTTACTTATAGGAATATTTGAGAAGATTAAAGAGCCTGAAGGATATGGACCACGAAAGAGAAAAAGGGTTGTGGAGGTTAGCTAGTCACGTATAGTGTATACTGCGTTTGGTTTCATATTTCTTAGAGTAGACTAATTAAATTTACAAGCGTCGCTATGTTCCACTCTCAGATCAATTTGCTTAAATAATTATCGCAAAGGTTTCACGGTTATTGTAGACCACATGGCTATTAAGTTGTAACATATGAAATGTCTGATTTTAAATGTAAACTTTGAATAACCATAACTTTTTTCATATTAAATCTTATTAACTGAAGTAATCAGCATACTTTTTATAGCGAGAAAAAAATTTATTTATTACAGTTGCCTAACATTCTGGAGTTCTGGAAGCGATGAATTCGTTGATAGCATTTTTTGCATCATCGTGGTTAGTGAAGCATTTCTTGCGCAGGAAATTGTCAAAGTGCTTGAAGAAGTGATAACCAGTAGGCGAGAGGTCTGGCGACTATAGTGGGTGAGGCAAAGTTTCATCTCGAACTCCAAGTTCTGCAGCGCTGGTTCCGCAACGTGAGACCGGGCGTTGTCATGGCTTGGTTCTTTTTTGTTGACTAATACCGGTCGTTGTTGTTGGAGTTTACGGTGCGTTTCGTCCATTTGTTGGCAATACTTCTCTGCCGTAATCGCTTCGCCTGCATTCAAAAATCTGTTATGAAGGTTTGCTGCAGACCACCAAACAGTCACCATAACCCTTTTTTGGTGCAATATTGGCTTTAGGAAGTGCTGTGGAACCCGATCGCAGTCGCCGATTGTCGTAAAGAATCCATTTCTCGTCGCAGGTCACAATTCGATCAAGAAAAGGAACGTTTTTGTTGTGCAGAATACGAGAAGAAGACACTTCAAAACGGCGTTTCTTTTTTGTCTATTATCGTTTAACTCGTGCTGCACGCACTTGTCGAGTTTTTTTTGACTTTCCTATGGGATTCAAGTGAGCGGAAATTGTCTTTGTACTTGCACCAAGCTGTTCTGCAAGAAGAACAGTTATTTGCGGGTTTGCTTCTACTAGTGGCTTCAATTCGTCGTCGTCAATTTCAGTGAGACGTCTGCGAACTTCTTAATCTTCGATGTCGAAGTCACCATATCGGAATTTGCGGAACCATGTTCGCACTCTTGACTCATTAACACTACTCGCACCCCAGACTTGATATTCCAACCTTCTGCCGCGGCATTATGTCCACTCTTCCACTCGTTCAAAAACAGAACACGAATATCACGTTGTTTCATACTAGAGTTAAAGCCTATAAAGATGTTGAAATAATAAATTTTGAGAAAAACCAATACTAGATGTAGAAAGAGCAGACGTTGTGCTTTAAAAATATATATTAGGCATACATAAAGAACAAAATTTTTATCTAAGAAATTACAAGAAAAATTACCAACCTAATACTAACGTTTGACGCTGCTGACTACGAATTAGTTTTTCAAAAAGTGGTTATTCCTTGCCATCTACTTCGGATGGTCCAGCAATACGCAGTAAAACTGGTTAGCTATTTCCGTGTTACGGAGCTTGCTGTCATTCATTCCACGTAGAAACACATGTTACCAAGAGCATAGTGGTCAAAAATGTTTTGGAGCTCGAACAACATGTGAGCGCTAATTTTCTAAGTGTTTAAATAGCTAAAAGCGAAAGTGTATGTTTGTCTCGTTGCGTTGACAACATGATCCACTGTAGAATGGCAATGACGAACTCGAACAACGTGCTACATTGCACAAGCACTTTCTCAACAGGGTCGTAAAAAGCACCTCTTTCAAATTATTTGCGTTATTAAAACGCGGATTTATTTTGGATTGGTTGCAATTTAATGCATTTATTCGTGAATGGAGGGCGATTGTGGCGCAGCGGTCGGAGGTGCTCTGCAACACACGTGGGATCGATCCCTGCGCCCCTTGCCCACCAAGCCTTCTATCCCTCCAGGTTCGGTACCAAACTTTTCTGGAATGCTGGCAGCACTGGCTTGATACGTCGGTAGGCTACCGCAAGTCATTACAAAAGCCAGATATGCATCCAATCACTTCCAAACGATACTTAATGAGATCGAATGCATTGCGTATCCTTAAGGGATCATTCAACGCCGAGAGCTTTAGAGCTTTTATTTGTGAACGAAATAGTTAGCGATTCGTTTTATTCTATAACTAGTTCCTTTTCAAATAACTTCGATGAACGATGTCACCATGTTGAAGCTTTGTTTCAGTTCTCTTTTGCTATGATTTTTCGCGCTATTTTTCTATGCCACTTAGCAGTTTTTTAAGAATACTGTGTACTGTGAACTATAGGAATCCCACAATGAAGGGTAGGCGACCGTAATACCATAGGAGTTCAAAATCGTTAAAGAAGAATGAAGTCTGTATTTGTCTATTTGTTTTAGAACGTGGTACCTGGCAAAAGAAATGCTGCAAACAATACTCTCGAACGTTATTTTTCGAACCCTGCAATTGGACGTGGTCAGACTTGTGGCAGGGCTAGTAGGTCTACGAATTCCTCTGATTTGTCAGAAATAGGTGGTCCTACCACAGTATTCGTCTCTAAGACCGATGAAATACAAGGTATATTTCTTTCTGTACAATTCTTTTGCATATACGATTTGAAACCTACTGCAGAGCTGCTTTTTTCTTTCTTTACTAAATTGGATTTCAGGCCCGTCACGTCTAGATAGCATGACCGAAAGTAGTTCATCGCGAAAATCGGATGTTGAAGTAATAGAAATTGAGTTTGATCTTAAACTCGAGAAAATGGATCAAACTCGACGACCCATTACCTTTAATGAAGATTCTGAATGTCCGGTTGACATTGGTAATGACAAGGATCCTCGTTTGTCACGTATTCATGCCCATTCCCCCAAAGCGACCGCAACTGATGTCACTCTTAATCGTTTTGTTTATTGTCCATCATGTGGTGAGAGAATTGTTGAGTACTTTATCAATGACCACTTAGATACATGTGTATCCTTGTAGTAGTACTTCTAAGTTCTTTGCTTCGTATGCTTTACGTCTTTCTAACTATGGTCCAAAAGTTCCCGGTATAACCTAGGTATGCGGAAGATTCACAGACTTAACGCATTCTGGCTTTGTATTAATTCTAGTTACCCTACGTCCAATACGAGGTGTCAGTTTTTTGAAAATTTGACCCGATCTCCATTTCGAAGCTGTAGTGCCTTATATTGTATAATCACAAGGACTCTCTGTGTTCTTTGACCCTAAATTATGTACATTTTATTATAACAACTGGAATTATTATGAACTTATGAACTTTAAACAATGAGGTGAGAAGCCTGCCCTATCGAGGAAGAGGTCGCTTGTAGACGAGGCAGATTACGTTGTCTTTTTGTGCTTCGCAATGTTCTGTCGTCGATACCAAGTAAGTGAATCCTGTAAGTGCAATTAATGAAGTCGAAGGAAACAAAGAATTGTGGTCAAAGTTTTGAACGACATGGTATTAATGGGATTTTCAGGAAGAGCTAGCAAAGTAGTGGGAGTTCCCTCTATATAGAAGGAGCTTCCAATGGTCTTAGGTGCATGGGTTGCATCACCACTTTTTCCTACGTGGTGCTTAGGGGGATTGAGAGATTGCATTTTTTACATTGGACCTTCTTACGTGTAATACAAGCAGGTTGTTTAGAGCGTTTCTTCTCATTGCCTCATTGCTTGTTCAACATCTTTGTGAAGTAGATCCTGCGAGATCTGTCTGGCTGGTATGATTAACCTTTTCACGACCATGCGCATTGGTTTCGACAAGTATACTGCTGTAAGCCTTGGGTGTACATATTGTTTTTAAAGCTCACGCTTTTTTCTGGATTATTTAGCCGCACAGAAGCTTTTTGCCAGAATAGTAGTCAGTCGATAACTTGTCGAACACGGTTTGTATATTATGGCTTGTACAGCAATAGGTGTTCTGAGTGCGCTACACATGCGCTACACCGTTTTTGTAAGGTGGAATTGGATTGTTGGATTAAAAAAACATGAAAGAGAAACAGAAATGCACTTCAACTATCAGGGATAGCTTTACGGAAACCTAGTAGCGCCATGGTTAGGTAATAGACTTCTCATTATACACAAGAGATGTGGAGGAACATGAGAACATAACATTGTGTATAAGTAGAAGTTAGAAAGACAGTGGAAATATATGAGAGGCTGAGTAATAGGGCGATAAGCTCAAGAAACCGGTTTTCCGGGCGGCATCCGAGCGCTCATGTACCGTACATCTCAATTTCGATGCGTATTTCGATTGCTCTCCAATAACAAGCAAACCGATGGCGAAATAAGCGAAATTCGCAGCGATCATGAAAGGATTAATTCTAGTTTTGCCGAATGCTATTTCCACAAAGTAGTAATAGGCATACCAATACTTGTTGATCGGTTGCGGCAAATTAGAGAACCTGATACAAAAGCTTGTGCATATCCGGTCTATATTTAGTTCACATACCTGTCCCAGAACAAATAACGTCTACGCTGGAGTCCGAGAATCGCTTGATTGACGTTTCATGAATGGCTCTCTTCGAAGCTAACGCATCATCCCTTATGATATTCTGAAATTCACTCATCCGTTAGCTCCAAAATGAATGCCCATCGTTTGGGATTAGTACTTCATAGTGCCATGTAGGTAACTGGTGTGAAGAAGACACTCATTTTATGGCTGCAACAAGTTATTGTTGAGGTGAAATATACGTATCAAGGTTCAGTAGATTTATGAATATACCGCCACTACCGTAATAATTCTGTGAAAAGTCTGAAATCCCCGTTTGGAATGTACACGAGAGCAGTTTGAGATTCCAACTCCAAGATTTGTGCTTAGGCTGCAGAGCGTTGAGTGCGCCAAAAACCATCCATTTATCTCACATTGGCGACAAAAATGAAATTTTCTGTGTAGATTAGGGTCGACATATTCCCGATCCGATTTTCATCACAAACTGAGCTCTTCCTAAACGTCAAAACACAACGGTCACCATGGTAGACTGATTGCGTTGATGTCATTCGCCTACCCGTTATCGATCCGATCATTAAAATAAAAGAAAAAATTCAAGGAATGACACTTCTTACTTCTATAATAAGATTCCTAAGCGGTTTGCTGTTACACTTCGTATCTGAGAGCGTTGGAGTACCTCGAGCTCTTGTTTCTGGAAATATTTTTCCGTAGATAATTCTTCACCTACTATTTGTATTACAATGCACACATCTATGAATGTGATAGCACATAATAGTTGTAAACCACTTTTGCGAACTTTGTGTATATAACCATAATAATGCTGAGATATTCGTAAAACTCCGAGCCGCTGATGTCTGGGGTGAGAAACGAGATCGATAGAACTAGCTGAGAGACAGGCGAAACGAAGGACCCGCGTGGTGTGGTGGTGAACGCGCTACTCCCCGGAAAGTCAATAGCGCGTTCGTTCCCCACCGCATACACCTACTGTCCGGAGTTTTGCAAATATTTCAGCATCATTGAAGTTATATCTCAACATCATTTTGGTTTTATTTCACGTAATACCAAGCCGTGAAAAAACAATAGGCAGTAGATAAAAAATGGTCTGCTTTGCATGTATATTCAGAAATTTCGGCCAATTCTAATAAAAATATGCTGGGTATGCTTGCGTGTCGTTGGTTTTTCAATGTGCAGAATATATCGGGTTACTGTATTCATAATGAACTACATCATTTAAAATACGAAAGGTTCTGTTACCGATTTGTCCACTCCGGAGGGATGGAGGGCCTGGCGGGCATGGTGCGCCGGGATCGATCCCACGTGTGTGTCGCAGGGCTCCTCCGACCTCTACGCCACGTCCTTTCATGAGCGGTTAGACACGCTAATATGTGAAATCAAGTTGATTTCGATTATGACATAGGATTTGTACGAAGACATTGGTCAACCTTCGCGAAATCGCAGGCACTGGAATTGAGCTCGAAATCTTGGTCCTTTTGAGAAGCACCTTGGACCCCGACAGTTTGTCGCTAACTGCTCAGCGAGTCATAATTTTCAACTCTCACCGATGTAGTATGGGAGAGGCAGGTTTAGAACTTGTCAACTTTATTCGAGCTTGCAGTAATATTTTTCCAATGGGGAGAACAAGTACACTAATGTCTCAGTAGATAGTGATTCTATCGCTTCTTTTAAAACATAATTGATTAGCCCGTATGCATAAATATCTAGGAAAAAAGAAAGGAGCTTACTAGTAATATTGCACCTCGAATTGAGCGTGATCTTCATCTGAATCTATGTCGCGTTTATTTGCGGGATGATAATGGACCACTTATCATTCTTCCAGTATAGGTGAGAATCAATTTTTTCATTCCTAGGATCGACTTTCTATTTAACTCGCGGTGATCAGTAGTCCACTGTTTTCTTGAAGAGCTGACAGATCGCCATATCTATTCCGTAGTGGCTGACGCGTGGGCGGGTTTCGCGTTTCTTCAGATCCTGTAGAGGGGCACACTAATGCGTAAGCCAAATGCTTTCACGGCCTTAATATAAGGAACTGAAAAACTAAATTTCAGTGCCATAAAAACAAACCTTCTTTGAACAGTCACCGTTTTTTACATGTCTTCCATTTATTGAAGGAGACCAGCGGAATAGAATTCACATGTAGCGTTTGCACCCGTTTCAAGCCAAGAAAATCATCCTGAGGTGGGGCTCGCGCGTGATCACAAGACGCTCCTCCTTGCGATTCATGCATGGACTTTTGGAATTTGCCGAAAACGCTTCAGGAGTTTTACGTGCTGATGTTTTGGATTCCTGTGCGAGAATAGCGATCTTTACTTGAAAACCTCCGTTATTTCTGTGTCCCACACGAGCCTTGTGGAGTATTATGTTTAACTTTACGCTCACCGTCTAGGTGTTCTTTCATGAGGACACATAATGGTCCACCTGTTTTGCCATCGTATTCGTCCCCACACGCTTTGCAAGTTTGAACTGCATGATATGTTCCAACGGTAGAGACGATGATGAGTTCGGCAACCGTGTACCTAATCTCAACCGTTTGGGGACCAATGACCTTTGTCAGCTTTTGAAGAAGGAGAAATATATGCCGAAACGTTAGCGATTGTGAAATAAAGGGTAGACTACTCTGTGCCCGTATAGAAGAAGACCTATTTGGTAAACCTAAGTTTAAACCAAATCCTCCACTAGGAGCGCAACGGACACAGAGACATTGCGAGGAAGATTTTGGAATAGAAGTTGCCATGCTAGCACGGGAATCGTAAACGTCAGCGCGCAAAACTCTCGAAGCGTTTTGGATGTGTTCCAAGAATCCAAAAATGAACCGCAGGGAGGAATACGTCGTTATAACACCTGATCTTACACAATATCCAACAGTAATACTTTAACTTTACAGAGGCACATTATCCATTCATGTGAACTATGTGTGGTTGCACTCCACAAATAAGTGGAAGGTTCATAACAAGCGGTGAGAATCTGAATAAACTGTTTCCAATAAGGTTGATATATAGATGTCAGGTTTTTTTCTTGAGGCTTTGGAAGTATTTGGGTGTATTGATTGCAATGAACTTGGACCAAACCAGGCTTTGAAAAAGACGAAATTCACCAAGAGGTTAGTTGTCGTAGATAAATAGATAGTCCAGCAAAATTTCCATTTTGTCGGAGTTTTGCTGGTCTAGCCATCGTGTATCCTTGGGGTTCCAGGGTCAGCCTGGCCAAAGTCTGCCCCATGCTGTCGCAACTACAGGCAGTTGCCGCCTTTATAAATACATTAGAGTGAGATTTTCCACCATACGATTAGCTTGATACCAGGGCGGTGGTGGATCTTGGTATTGGTTTACTCTTAGCTGGACTTCCTAATGGAAACGCTGCACTCCTTCTCAGCTTGGGAGACCCTGCCGATGGGATAAATTCCCCCGATTTGCATCGCAGCTCTACACGCAGGAATACCTCCCGACCACGATGAGGAGATGAACTGTTGGGAGACTAAGTAAATAGTACAGTTACGAGCTTGTGTTTCCTCATCAAGAGAACTGTGAAGTAAATATTACAACAACGAATTATTGCCTGTTGATCAAGAAAACAAATTAATCTCCTCGGTTTCTATAGTTAGTAACTTTTCGCCGGTAAAATTTCACCATTCATTTCTACCGAGGAAGTCGACGTATGGATTTTCCAGTTGAAATACTTACGAGTATCATTCTCCATGCCATCTCGCTTCGCTTCTTTGCGGTTGATCTCGTCGATTATTTGGCGTGCCTCTAACGGCGATGCGGTCGCTTCCACTGGTGGCGGGTGGTTCACCTTTTGAACGATTTTCATAAAAGATCTAATCACGTACTCAATAATCTTTCTATTACTGCTTGCGAATGTTAGTGACCTTGTGCGAGTCAATGTAGCAACAACAATGTAATGCTTGTCAATTTCTACATAACCAGTGGTATCATTTGATTTCCATGGCTGCTTTCAAAGTATTCACCTGCTATGATCAGTAAATGAAGGTAGGGAAGACGTTCCAATGTCGACTTACCTCTTCAGCCTCCTCCATCACTTCCTCGATGCCTGATCCTGGTTCTTTTTTCATCCTCAGCACCACATACCTCACTTTTGGCTGTTCACAGTTATTCTGCAATATAGTTTATATGCTGATGATTCTAATAACAATATGCGCTATAGCATTCAGTCTATTCTTCCTCAAATCATTGACCCCTTCCCCAATACTTCTTTGTGCATACTGAATACCGAAAGAAAATTTTACATAAAAAAGTTCCCTTTGTACCGTTATACAACCGAAGCTACAGTTTTAATAGATCATGAAACTGTTGCTATTAGCTAAATAAGAAACATGTCCTGATTGTAGCATACTTAAATTTTCATTATAAGAAGGGGTTTACGTTGTATTCGCATTTCAATGGTAGTAAAGTAAACAAGACATTACAGGGTGCTCTGGTCTGCTTCCCAATAAAATTTACAAGCGATGGAATATTCCAGTATGACAAATCAACATTGCCAAACTCTTACATGTGACTTACTTGAGGTGATCGCAGTCTGTCTAGAGGTGGTGCATAATTGCTTGCTGAAGTGGCGCCAGCAGGTATCTCTTCACTTTGATGACCTGAAGCACATGTGGCGTTCTGTTTCGATGTCTCAACAAATTATGTCTGCCTCACAGTAGTTAGCTGCATTATAAAATAGCTCTCGCTCTAGGTTTTGCAATCTGACTACTCTATAAATTACTTGGCGCAACGGGTTCCTGTGAAATTCCAAGGTTCTCTCCACCTATAGGTGGACCGGTATATCCAGGGCTGTGCGGTAGTCCGTTATTTCCTCCATTGGTTCCGGCACCTGAATAAAATGAAATGAACAAAGTATTATTGAATTGAATGATTTTTCGTGCCATGTCAAATTACAAATCAAAGGATCTTTCAAATTTTCTTTTTCTAGAAAAGACTGTACTGAACAGAAGGCTGTTGTGAATCACAACCAATGAAGATGGGCTGAATTAAGACATTCAAATGATCAACTTCTAAAATACTAGTTTCCCAAATTATTTAGTTACCACAAACGTGATCTGAGAGTTCTCTAGCTAGAAAATACCACGGCACACTGCAAGGTCTGGTTAGAACAACCTTCTGCACAGGAGTCATTTTCGAAACCGTTAAGGTAGTTTCGTCCACTTTTCTATATTGTTTATGGTTGTTTAAGCTACCAAACTAGAATATTTCGTCCTTGGTGAACCATATGATTTCATATTGATATCATAGACTAAGACCGGCAAAAGTGCTCCACATTCCAGATTGTTTACGTTGATCTGTCACACAAGTTGTTTGAAAATCACTTACCAGATGGAAAAGCATCCGGAAATGGCAAACGTGGAGCTGGATAACTCTCCCCTCCCACAAGCAAACGTGGTGCTGGATAACTACCCCCACCCACAGGCAAAGGTGGAGCTGGGTAAATAGGCTCTCCAACTACAGTTTTAGCAGCGCCACTCACTGCATATCCGCCTTCTCCTGAAAAAGTTCGACAGATTTCAAGATTTAATGCATTGTTTCGCGACTGAACTTATGATCTGCAAACGAGCTGTATTAAGCTCCGCTTTTGACGATAACTTTGCATATATGGAAACGCCATTACGTAATAACATGAGTTCGTGGAAAAGTCAATGCTACCTAGATAGCAGTTTTCGTTGAAATTACTCTGCCTGCTTTAATCCATAACAGCTCACCAGGACATCCTACACTTCCAGCATTGCATCCCGGATAATATACCGGTTGGACTTGGGGGCAATAGGCCACTGGCGGAGTGGGACAGTAATTTTGTGGACAAGCTGGGCACGGCGCCGGAACAGGATACTGTAATTGGTGTTTACTTATTTACAGATAACGATTTTGACGGTTACTGGTCTCAGTTTTACAAATATTTCAGTATCGTTGGTGGGCTATTTGATAAGTTTGCTGCACTGTTTTTCAAAGGCATAATCCACTGCAGCAATAGCATTATTTGTTCACTATATCTATTTTCTTTGTGAAACTACAAGTGATGGGAATCAGGAAAAATTGTTATTCAGAGATAAATAATGGCTCAGAAGTCACCTGACATCCACAGCTTGCTGGTTGGGGTGTTCCGCATCCACAACAACAATCACCTCCACCGCCACCACCGAAGAAAATGCCATCAGCAACTGTTAGGAGCACTGGAATCACTGCCACTAACATTTTCTATAACTGGTCAGATTTTTGTTCCTTCTAAACATTAATCACCACTCATTTGATGTTGTGGTACTAATACCGATAATACGCAAATCGATCGAAATTGTGCCCTTAACTGGGTGCTGAACAACTCCTGTTCGGTTATCACGTTGACACACTTGAGTTAACCGCTGTTTTAAAAATTTACTTTTAAAATGACCAGTTTGCACGTCTACTGTGCAGATCGCAGGACTTCTTACATACGATTCATTTTCTCGTGTTCATCATCGACCAACATCTTCGAGCTTTCTGCGCTGTGCGCTTGGCTGTTCCGCGAGAATTTCTGATCTTTTCATAAATGCTATTGAATGCTGGTTGATTAGATTCTCCTTCGAGTCCTACGATAGCCGTGCTGAAGCGTTCCAATGTGAATTAGAGGGTGTTTGTTTAGCCCAGGCAAGCCCGCTACTACGTTCCCAACACCGGAGATGTGAGAGGTTTGATGAACCCAGCGTGGAATCGAACCTAATGCCATACTCGTGATGAGCGGCACAACCGCCACTGCGCTACCCGCCTTCTTTCTAAGAATTATGTTCTGCTGGCGGTTGCTGAATTTCTTAAGATTATTCTCTAGTTCTATGCTTTTTCAGTTAATTGTTATAATATTACCATGTAGTAGTAACTCATCCACCATCACTGGAAAGTGAAGGTTCGTAGTGAGTTGCAAAAAATGGTAATTAAATTTTTACGTTATTGCGATCATTTGTTCTGAGATAACACAAAGACTTAGTACGTAGTTCCCTGGAAACTTTACAAAAGTGTTATTACCGATATGAGTATGAGTGTCGAATGAAAATGAGATTTGGAGAGCGGGGTGCTCTTTATAATAAGTGTCTTCTTAAGCGGCCCAGTGGATCAAGGACAGCCCATGAGCTCTTCGCATACAAAGAGGTGATTCGCATTCAAAAATATCTTTATGAGAACCTTTTATATAGCTGTTAAGCCCAAGAATTCTGGTCATCGCAAGACAGCTGATTCCTTATGGAAATTTTCCTATACAAACCCTTCAGTTTGAAGGATTTCCATTCTACAAAAAACGTTCGAAGACTTTGTCAACACAGTTTCTTTTGTAGCGGATTGTGACATAATTGAAGTAGTTTTAAAAATTTTTCTTAAAATTGTTCCAAAAGATTCTAAATAAAAGTGCTTGGGTTGCTTCGCAGATGATGATCATGTATCTGCATAAGCATGTTGAAAAGAGGTGAACTTCCCAGACATTTGCATAGATAGAAATAAGTTTTTTCTATAAAATAGGTGTTAGATTCCTATCCTTTGTTAAACGTTGAGGACCGTAAAAAGTGCTTGAAACAAGATGAAAAAAGGAACGGAGGAGCACAATAAGGTCCGTTAAGGGCAACAACGGGAAAGCGTTTCGACTTTACACTTATAAGTAATTGGGGCTTGTATTTGACCCAGTTATCGCTCTCGTTTTCACTCGATCAGGTGCGGCTACTACCGGTATCGCGTCCAAAGAAACCGATCGTCTTGATGCGTGCGGACATCGTTCGGTGGCGACGCAGTGGGACTGACCTGAACACGTGGCCTTCGTTTTTTATAATGCATTTGAGGCATTTCCACGGGTTAATGTAGATCAAGTTCTCAGTTAGGCAGGCAACTGTTTTTCAAAATGGTTCCATATGCACCCTAGTCAGCGTAGTGATTAAGTCTCTTGAACTCTGAAAATAAATCGAATATACAGAAGAAGTGCAATGATTAACGGTACCATGGAATGCCCACATGGTTGTTGGTTCGATCTGGTGCCCATGTTCACCTTGTCTTTCCAGGGTCGGCAAATTTGCACCAGCCTTGTCTGGAAGGATAAATGAAATGACTTGATAGATCGTTAGACACCCCCAAGTCACTGTATAGGCCAAATATGCATTAGACCACCTCTACTGATGTTTAATAAAGTCGAGCGCATCACGTATCCCTCAAGGATTGGATTGATATGTGGGAAAAAAAGCTCCCACTGCCTGTTCTTCTTCTATGTCAACTTTTTGCCTTTTCTTGGGCAACGTGTCTTCCGATTATTCTAGAGGCGTCTTCTACTAGTATGATTTCATATGTCTTCATGTTCCCAATACTAGCAGAAGATTTGTGAAAAAATCAGACTGATTTGCAAGTAAGAGAACAAGCGTCGTTGCCTATCTCAGCAATCACGAGTTTGTTATACAGCATACGTTTACTTCCGCACAAGAACATATACATTACCATTGTATCAGTCCAACCCAGCTGAGACTTAGTCGCAAAACTAGGAAGCTCAACGTAAGATGTCGAACACAACAGGGTTGCTGCATCCAGAACGGAAATAGAGAATATCATTCACGACTCATACTCTAATCTCTGCGACAGCAGCATCCATCTTGTTCCATTCAGACCGGAAAAGATGGATATCTTACCGGTTCACCTGTTCGAAGTGGAACATGCCATCACATGGAAGAAGAGCACTATAGCATTCGACTTACGGACAATTAAAGGTGACCATCTAAAGATCCTACTGGCAGTCCTCATACTCACATTGGCACGGCTCTTCATACTCTGTCTCCCAGAATGCAAAGTTTGATGGAATACAACAATGTGACAATGGGCGTAAAGGATCGATTTCAAAAAAGCGGTGCCATCTCTCAAAAAACTATTTACAACCATTATCGTGATTGTTGTGAAAATGTAAATAGAATATAACATATTATATTCTAGAGGCGTCTTCCCATAATAACATGGGAGGAAATCAAAACTATTTTGGTAGCAATTCAACCAGTGGTAGTTCTTTGTGCTCGGACGTGCATAAGTTTACCCACAGCTGGATTTACGGATGGAAATTTTAACCTGGACAGCATGCTATGAGGTGGAATTCTACCGTGCATCACAGTTTAAAAGTGAACAGCCAAGATAAGGCAAGCAGGAACGCGCTAATTCCGATTCCCATCAAGGTGGAAATGAGGAACCGGGAGCGAAAAATATGATTGTTTCATTGTAATGGCGGAGGTGGCAGATCGCACTGGATCTGTCTGGTTTGGTAGTTTAAATTCTACTAGCGCGCACTATCACCTGTATCACCAGTCGTCCCGTTGATCGTCGATTGACTCGAACGGGTAAGTAAATCTTCCATTTCTCCGCAAGAATTCTGCCCTCTCCAAGAAATCGTTGAGCATCGTACCTTCCTTCTTGGCTTTTCGTGAAGAACTCTGACCATTGCGTTGGTAGTCTTCCTGCAGTATGTTTGACATCCCGAGGAATCCAGTCACTAACTCCCCTTGTTCATCAGTTGCGGTTCATACACATTGCTTGTCATACACACTTTGGCGTATAGAACGGCATCTTTCCTTTTTATCGTTGACGCACGTGGGAGCTTCAGATCCCCTCCACCACTTGTGTGACACAGGATACTTCTAGCATCGTTCTTCCGATTGCGCCTTCAATAGCGCGTACTACAGTTAGATAAAATAGTACCATTGCACCTTATTTTATGTCGTTAACCAGTTCAATCCTCAGAATATCTTGTTGTTCAGCAGGTCATCAGTAACAAAATCATATCATTTACTACCACAGCGGATTAATATTTTTAGTCAAATGTGAGCTCTTCAAATTTAAATACATTTAATGGAATAGTTGAATATACAACAAAAAAGCGTATCACAGATGGAAGCACAACATTCGGAAAATGGTTATTAACCATAGTTCGTTGACCCGTTAGATGCGACCAAATTTCTTCTTGATTTAGTTGCTTATTAAATGTCGGCCAGGAGATCCACGAAAGCGCTCGATCACAAATCCTGAGTAGATGAAAGAACACGAAAATAAACGTGCTACGCTTGCAGCATGAAATAAATGAAACAATAGAGTTGCGTAATGTTAAATGCCCAATGAGACAGAAACACTACAATTTTGAGAGCTTGCACAGGAAGCCAGCAGAACATAATCGAGTTCTGCACATCGACATGCGCTTTCCTGCTTTTGTTTTGGAAAACGAATTAGTTGCACATATGACAACGTCAGCATAACGATTGCAACTGTGTAGTTGCTGTAAGTGATCAATCTCGCAAATTTCTTAAACGTATGAGGAAGAAATACGATGCAAAGTAACTCTTTAAAGTGGAATTATGCCCTTGAGGACGTCAAGGTCTTTCTTAAGGCTGTTCTTGAGGGACGATTCGTTCTATATAACAGAATGTCGAAAAGACGAATTTCATCCGGCGAGAGATGATGGAAACTGATAAAGTCACTTGCAAAAGCATGATAACCCTGAAATAAATCACTTAATTCATTCTTGCTAAATTTATACACTATTATGACATTAAATACAACGCGGATTGCTTTAAATGTTCAATGATTACGATTTTCAATTTTCAGAAGGTACACCTCAGCCCCTGTTAGAACAGGATGGACCATCCGGGACCGGGACCCGGATGGTGTAGTGGTGAAGTGCGCTGCTCCCCGGTAAGGACAACAGCGCGTGTTCGTTCTCCACTGCATAC